>BQNB010162265.1:2304-14582 GCA_026074375.1 Tanacetum coccineum | reverse complement strand
GTGGGTCCATTTCATGGGTAGGAGGGGAGGGGGAGGGTTTTAATTACCAAAATTTGAATTTCAAATGAATGTATTAAAATTTTGGTGTATAATGCAGAGATGGTGAATTCCCGGGGTTCCGTTTGACATAAAACGCTAAAAATGCGAAACTCACGCCAAAAATATAAAAATCGCAAACATAAATATTTGTAAACCACGACATGACATAGAATGACTTTACTAGGTATAATTCACGTAGACTAAGCTCAGTTCGATGTCGGAACGCTTCCGATAACGATTTTTAGATTTTTATGCGGAACAACTTTCTAGATTAACGTCAAATTAGCACGTAACTTATAAAAGTTAAAATATTGATCAAAAATAATTAAAATGTTGACCGAAAATTAATGGGGTGTGACATTCTTTCCCCGTTAGAAGAGCTTTGTCCTCAAAGCTGAAGGCGTAGGATTTGACGTAGGGTTAGCAAAAAAGATGTGGATACTTTTCAGCATTTGGTCTTCACGCTCCCAAGTAAACTCGAGACCTCTTCATGAATTCCAACGTACCTTAACGATTAGGATACAGCTTTGTTTCAAATGTTTGACCTCGCGGTCTATGATTTCAACCGACTCTTTGATGAAGTGAAGCTTGTCATCGATTTGGATTTCATCCAACGGAATGGCAAGAGTTTCGTCGGATAAGTACTTCTTTAGGTTCGAGATGTGAAACGTACTATGGAATCTGCCTAGTTGTTCCAGGGGGTTCAAGTCGATAAGCGACAGTTCCTACTTTAACTAGAATCTTAAAAGGTTCAATATATATAAGGTTCAGCTTTCCTCGTTTGGCAAAACGTATCACTCCTTTCTACAGTGATACCTCCAACATGACCTTACCTCCCGCTTGAAATCCTAAGGGTTTACGTTTCATGTCAACATAGTTCCTTTGATGACCACGATTACCCAAATCGTGTCGTAACAGCTTGTTGTCTTTGGCAGGCTTGTGAAAAATCCATGGCTATATTTCCCATTTCTAATGGGGTATTTCTGGTTGTACCAATAAACCATATGGCCTTTGGTAATCATCCCTTGTCCTTAAACACGTCAAACACTTGTTGACATGGGTGGTGATGCCTGCTTCCATATCAGGCCATTGGTGAAACTGCTTAAGATTATAAATATATATTATCTGATTCCATGGTGAATGAAATAGTTAGGTTTATGTGACTCATGCTTGATCAATTCTCCTAATTCTCTAACGCGTGGTAACCAACTCCTCCTCATAATGCAAAGAGTTCCAACAAGACAATTCTCAAACTCTTTATCCATACCATGAAGGTTCTCATCTTTAACGTTCTCTTTCTTGAGAGCTTCTACTCGTGCCTCATGAATCTATGGCAGTAGGTTTAAATTAATGGTCATCACTAAGGCTCTCACCCTGAGAGGCTTAGCTCGTTTATTTTTGCTTAGAGCATTTTCTACAACGTTTGCTTTTTCCAGGGTAATATTGAATCTCACAATCGAATTCACTGAGTAATTTTAACAATCTACGTGGTCTTATGTTCAATTCCTTTTGATCAAGAATGTGTTGTAAGTTCTTATGGTTTGTAAACGTGGTATGCTTCATGCCATACATGTAGCGTTCCTAAATCTTGAGAGTAAATACTATTGCTCCTAATTCTAGGTCATTTGTCGTGTAGTTCTTCTTATGAACTTTCGGTTGTCAAGAATGGTAAGCTATCACCTTTACCTTCTGCATCATTATAGTACCTAGTCCATTATGTGAGGTGTTATAATAAACCACGAAGTTTTTTGTTCCGTTGGGAAATGCCAAAATCGGTGCACTACTTGGCTTCTACATTAATAGTTGAAAGGCTTCCTCTTCTTTCTCTTCCTATTCGTATTTCTTTTTTTTCTCTTTTTTTTATTTTTTTGTCAGTTTGGTTAGAGGTTTCTCTATCCTAGAGAAGCCTTCGATAAATCATCGGTAGTAACCAAAAAGTCCTAAGAATTTTTGTATCTTCGTTGGAGTCGTAGGCATTGCCTAATCCTTGATTGACTCAATCTTGGTTGCATCGAAGTGAATGCATTGATTATCAATCACGTAACCGAGAAATTGCACTTTCGGGAGCCATAATCCACACTTAGAGAATTTGGCCTACAATACCTCCTTCTTAAGTAACTCCAAGATTAACTTAAAGTGTTCCTCATGATCCTCATTTATCCTTGAGTGGATAAAGATGTCATCGATGAATACTATCACGAACTTATCCAAGTACGGTTGCACACCCGATTCATGAGATCCATGATTACCTTTGGCGCGCTGGTCAAACCAAATGGCATGAACTGAAACTTGAGATGTCCATAGCGGGTCCTAAAGGTGGTGTTAGATTACTCCTTTCCCGAATTCTAGTTGGTGGTAACTAGTCCTTAGGTCGATTTTCGGGTAAACGCTAAATCCTTGTAGTTGATCGAAAAGATCATCTATACTAGGTAGCGGGTGACGGTTCTTCACGGTTAGCTTGTTCAATTCTCGGTAGTCAATGTACATCCTGAAGGATCCATCCTTCTTTTTGTCGAACCATATTGGAGCTCCTCACTATGAGGAAATTGGTATTATAAATTCCTTTGAACATACGACATACTACGCCGGAGACGGTCAACTCTCTGCCTCTCAACACCTAACGTGCCACTGAGTCTCACGTTATCCCGCTTCGACGTACCAATCCTATCAAACAACTCAGCTCTCTACGTACTAGCAACTATCGATGCATACCTATCACTCCTATTGTTTCGAATTGTTAAGGTTTCATCACCTAAGTGGATACGAACAATCTTTTTATCACAAATGATCATGTCGTGGTAATTTGTCAACTAACCTATACCAATGACAATGTCGAAACTACCAAGATCTATGGGCATTAAGTCTATCTTGAATGGATGGTTTAGAATATTCAGTATACAATCTCAAATGATAGTATCAACTTCTATGATCTTTTCGTCTGCTATACCAACAGTGTACCTAGTGTCTACGGTAGATGGGACGATGCTACTTAAAGAGCTAAACTCAGCGGAGGTGAGACTTCTATTGACTAGGTTCCATGTACTTGTAATAATTCTGTCCTTTGCTTCAACTTTAGGTCCATCAGAAGTTTTGTCGGTATGAGAATCTCATAATTTACGTGATTCTAACTTACTAAAAGGTAAGTATATTGAAAGAAATCTCCCAGTTCTCTTGGTTATAATCTAATTAAAAGGACAAGTCTGTTACGTTCTAAGTTCTTACAATCCATATTTATCGTGACTACGAGGAGTAGGATTCGGTCTCCTGGCTAAGGGTATGGTGTTTCTATATGATAAGATTGGGAAATATTTACTTGGTTTCGGTGCTTACAACACGAGTACACATGACCAACACAACTCATGAATACGTACGCAAAATATCAGTAAGATACGAATACAATAAAATCTCGTTGAAAGTATAGAGAAAAGAGAGGAAAATAGAAATGGATAGTAAGGGTTAATTGATAAAGTTTTTAAGGTGACTACTCCCAGCATAGTATGGTCCTTCCTGAATTATACATAGGTGATCAGGCTATGTATAATTAAGGACTAACGAAGCAATGTTCATTTCGTCAAAACTAGTGTTATGTTTCTTAAAGTTACATAGTATACACAATATGGTTTATAAGATAGCGAAACAGTTCGTAAAAACAAAGACAAGATAGTTTATATATCGACACAAGACATTTTGTAAAATAGCGTAAAATATTTTATGAGGTGAAAGCAAAATTGTTAGCCTCACTATTTTAGTGAAGCTGGCGTCTTACACGTGAATTGGACTAGCTATAGACCGTCTGCTACACGCAGGGACTATTATTGTAAACATGGTATAGATAGCTTTGTGTTAGGCTATAAATACCCCTCATGACTCTCCATGAGGGGTTGGTTGAATCATTGTGTAAACTTCATTCTTATCTTAATAAAACACATAGTTCATTCCCTTTCTCTCTCTACTTTCTCTCACTAGAAAAGATGTTCCATCTTCTCTTCTTTGATCAACCAAGACCCCCCGATAAGGTGTTTTGTATAATGTAACACTCTCTTTCTATTTTTCTCTCATAAATCTCTCTTTCTATTTTTCATCATTCTCACTCACAACATATGAAGAAGAAAATTTTGATCTTTAAAGGTTTTCAATCTTTGTAAAGACACTCCCTCTTAACATATGTCGAGAAACATTTTTAACATGAAGCTAAAAATGCAAAAATACGGATATGTGAAGGTGAAGTGTAAAACAATTTTCCATTTCCTTAACTTTCTGAAAACTTTTCAACAAAAATTGTACGAACACTCCCCCTCAAAAAATACCATATCTTCGTTAAAACCTTTATGAGGGAGATCCTCTTCGCACTTTTGAGTCTTTATTTCTTTAGACACTTTTCAATTAAAAATTACATCGATTTGAATATCTTTTAAAATTGATTTTATCTTTAAAGTACCACATTTTTAAAATCCGAATCGATTGTAACTCATCAACTTGAGGTTATTGACTTTTTAGACAACTTGATTTTATCTATTAAGTACCACATAAAGATTTTGAAAAATATTTGTCAATAACTCAAGTCAAAGAAGACATCTCTTCTTTTTCAAAGATAAATGCACTTATGCGTACACTTTCTTTTCTTTAAAGCACGGGTTGTGCACTAAGATGTACACATGCCAACAGTTTAAGTTGACTGAAAATGTATGAAAGCCATTATGAAAAACAAAAATCTTTTTGAATTTTCTATAAAGTTTTGTATGAAAGAAAATCTTTTTGTCTTTTCTAAATTTTGTATGAAAAATCTTTTTGTATTTTCGAGAATTTTTATAACAGAAAAATCTTTTTAAATTTTCTATCAAATTAAACAACAACTTTTGGTACCCACTTAAGCACGTTGCTAACGGGTTTACCATATTTAGAGAACCAAATGTAAGTTGCATCAATTTGATGCATAGAAGTTGAATTCCAAGGAGATTTGAAACCCGGTGTTTCATTTTGAAATAGCTTTCTTGGAATCAACGGTGATATAAACTCTTCTCATTTGTCCATTTTGACTTATAGAACCTTGATGTTTCACTAGGAGTTTTAAAACATTTCAAAGGTGTGAACACCGTTTTGAAACTCGGTGTTTCATACGATGTTTAACCCTTGAGGAAGATGAAGATTTTCATTTATTGTTGAAACTCGGTGTTTCATTTTGAAAAATTCTTTTCGAATTGAAAGGAAACCTTACATGTTTCACCTTTTCAAAACTGAATCATCTCTTTTACGCATTGAAAATATTTCATCCCTAGCATACTTGAACGGTTTGTAAATGTTTTCCCCCTTTCTTTTCTAGATTTGTTTTTAACTTTTGTTTTTCTCATGATTTTGAGAAGCAAATGTTTTGGATGAATGTTGTTTCTTCAAATACTTCTTATCTTTTTGCAAAGAATAAGTAGTAAATTAAGAAAGCTTCTTCGAAACCGCTTTTGAAGATTTACCCGTGTAAATCTTTTCTGAAACATTCACTTTTGGAATTAATTTTGTGAAAACTTGAGAAACAACCTTTTTCTGATTTATAGAATCAAACAATCTTTTGTAATCCATTTTCAAATCATTGTTCTGTTTTCAAGTTTTTCACAAGAAGTTTCATATTTTTCTTTCAACACATGATAAGATGTTCTCACATCATTATTTTCCTTTTACAACGAAGTGTAATCTTGAGATGCCAATTGCGATTTTAATAAAGCATTTTGTTTTTCAAGATTTGTAAAATACTTACTCAAATTTATCAATTCTTCTTGAAAGCTCTATTTTGACATCATCAAAATCTTTGACTCGTTGTGTTAAAAGCTTTTCCAACTTTGAAATCTTAATCTTAAATAACTTTTTCTCTTCATCAAAACGTTTAACTCTATCCCTCATTTCCTTTACAAGTTCCAAATTCTTAGTTTCAAACGTTGAACTTGTAATGGAAATATTTGAAACGTTTGATTCATATTCTTTCTCAATCATTTCAATCATTTTCTCAAGAGAATTATCATGTTTTAGAAACTTAAACTTTGTTTAAAGTCTTTGTTTCAAAACATCATTAGAAGCCAACAAATCATTATACTCTTTTTGCACCGAAGAAGACACTTTTTCAAAAAATTCATTTTTAACCAAAAATATTCGTTTATCTTTTTCAAAAATAACGATTTGTTGTTTCATCTCTTGATTTGAAATCTGAAGTTTTTCCAAAAGTTCTGAAACTTGAGATTTTATTCTATCAATCTTTTCTAACAACTCAGATTTTCTTGATTTTAGAACTTTATTTTCAGTTTGCAAACTTTTTATTTCAACCTTTAAGCTCTCAATTTCTTTTAAAGCATAACATTTTTCGTCTGAAAAACATACAACCAATTCAGCAGTTTCTTTTAACTGTGTTTGCAAACTCAAAATCAAATCTTTTTCTGAGTTGTCTTCAGTATCAAGACATATTTCTGAATCAAACTCAAACTGTACCTCATAAAATGGCTCATATTGTTCTTCCAACAATCGTAATTTCTCACACTGACCAAAAATCATTTCATCTCTTTGTCTCAAAGTGACTTCTACAATCTCACGCGCCTTAGTAAGTTGTTCAGCCGATAGCTTCAATTCATCATTTTCACATTGAAGTTCCTGAAGTTGCGCTTGAAGGTTTTGACAGATTGTACAACTATCCTCACACAACCCTAGCAATAGTTTTGCCCTAATGTCACCCTTATAAACAACTATCCTCACACAACCCTAGCAATAATTTCAGACGCTTATCACAAGTATCATATACAACTATCCTCACACAACCCTTATCACAAGTATGTGATATACGAAAACCACAAACCAAGTGTAAATTTTCTTTTTGCTCGTGTAATCTTGGTTTTTTTTATACTTCAGCTACAAAACTTCAACCCAATACTTGAGCCTTTAATCTCGTATTACTTTTCTTATGGTTCTTGGCTACAAGATCCTTGAAAGGTTAAGGTAGGTTCCTTCTTGGTTTTGATTTCGTTTTTCTTTTTCGTTATGAAGATTTGAACACTTGTTGTTCTTGTTTTGTCTTTAATCCTTTTGAAAATTAAAAGAAGTGTATACTTCTAAAAGATCTATGGTGATGTTAATTTATTTCGTTATGAAAAGATATTTAAAGTTCTTTGAATCTCTTTAAGAGATACGAAACTAAATCTAACTGAGATCTATTCCTCTTTTCTTTGTTCTACCGAAACAAAACAAAGGATGGAGACACTATTGTTTTTGTTTATTTTGTTTTTATGATTTTGAAAATTTAAACGAAGCTATGCTTCAAAAGGATCTATGATGATATGGTTTTTATGACGAAAATATCTCTCTTGATCTTTAAATCTCACAAGAAATGTGAATTCCCAAAACAGAGATTGATGTTCATTTTTTTGTTGTTGTTAGTTTCTTTTAATTACCGATTGATATGTGTTGTTGTGATGAGGATGATCGGATCTAGGATAGAGTTGTATTTGTTGAATGATGAAGTGAGATGGTTGTGTTTAGATCTAGGTTTGCATGTGGTTATTTGATCAGATCGGTGATGAATTTTTCTTTCTTGTTCTAGATCTGTAATGGTCTTGAAATCTATTTGTAAACATGAAAGAAAATCTGAGATCTATTTGATTTCTTATTTTGCAGAAACAAAACTTGTCATATTTCGCAGTCTTAATTGAAATTGGAAAGAGTTTTGTTCCATAAAACTGTCATATTTCGTAGAAAGTTCAGCCTGTCATATTTTGCACTGCTTATTTTGCACAATAAAATCTTTCTTATTTCACACAATGCATAAATCTGACTTATTTTGCACAAAAAACCGTATTATTTTGCACAATGTATAAATCTGTTTATTTCGCACAAAAACAGTTACCAGAAACGCGTTTTTGACCGTTTGACCAAAAATTCAAACAAAAGTCAAACTTGTCAAAATCAGTTACAAATGTGTTAGAAACTTCTAGATCTGAAAATAAGTTGTTTTTAAGCAAAAATAAGCACAGAAATTAGCAAATTTAAGCAGATAAGCAACAAAATAATCAAATTTGATTAGCTCAAAAACAATATATGTTGACAGATAAGCACACAAAGAAGTACTGAATAAGTTGTTTTTAAGCAGTTTTAATAATCAAGTCTCACATAGGCTATTTTGACCTGAACATTGACTTTTTTACTAAAATAAGCAATGTTTAGCACGAAATAAGCAAAAAAACTGAATTGATAGGCACTTTAAAACAGATTTAGCAAATAAGCAGTCTGAATAAGCACATGCACGAATAGGTCCTTAATTAAACTAAACTGGACGAAATAAACCCCAAGTAAGCATTAATAAGCTAAACCAACTTTCAAATAAGCATCGAAATAAGCAATAAGCTAACAGAATAAGCTGATAAGCATGAATAAGCACAAATAAGCAAATTCTCGATCTCATAAACACTATCAAACACTAAAAATAAGCACTAATCCGCAATCATTGGCTCTTGATATCACATATTAAATAATTAAGATCTTGATTGATAGACTAGTGTGTGTAAATCAGGGTGTGTTTAGTGTGTGTGTTTCTAGAGAGAAAATAACTAACTTGCCTTTTGATTAATTGAAATTGTTACAACTAACCATGACATAAATACATTCCCTATTTATAGCCATCTTTGTTACTAAAGTTTCCTAACTTAACATAATTAGTCCCTCCACTTTTATAATAGTGCTTAGTAGATTATTTCTTTATTTCTAACAAAAAAAAGAGAAGAGTTAAAAATAGGTAGAAAAGAAGAGGAGATGAATAAAATTTATTTTGTATACTATGTTCTTGAGTTAGGAGAGAAAGGGAGTGATAAGTGATGATTTTACAATTATACCCTTAATTATATATAAAAGTTATGTTTTTTATAAGGTTATTTAAGTAATTATATTTACTAAATGCTTCTTAATATAACTTCTCTCCTAATCATCCCACTTTTGGGAAGAAAGTTTTAAAGAGAAATTTAGCCAAATTTACTCTCATCTTCTTTTCTCTTCTCTCCAAAAAAACTCTGGAACACGAATTTATTTTGTTTTCTTTCCACTTCTTTCCTCTTCTTTCAAAAATAAAACTTAGGAACGTAGCTTCAGTCCCTAAATTTATGTGATACCTAAAAAATGAGATCTAGCCTAATGTTTTGGTGGTATCTTATTCAACCATTCATGTGCCTTAGGATTCATCTTCTTAAGCTCTAACATACACTTTTCAAACTCCTTAACACTTATAGCAGATGAAGATTGTCGGTCACCTATAAATCACTTCACTTCATTACATATTACACGAATTAAACAAGAAAAATAGAAAGAAGATGAGAAGAAGTTTAAAGAGAGAAGTTAGAGAGAGAAATAAGATAGAGAGGGGTATTTATAGTTAAACCATAAGGCTTACATGCCTATGGCATTTCTACGGGCCGGGCTCGGGTTTACTTGGGCTTACGCCCGATACACGTGACCGATTAGCTTACATAAAATAGCCCGTTTACCCGTTCTAGCCTATTACAACGTTACATAATTAAATGACCGAGACCTAATATTCCTAATGAACGAACTTCCTTGTTCGACTCAATATTAGAGGCTAACAATCTCCCCCAAAGTGAGTTCATTGAGACGCTCCTTCGTGAGATCAATAAGATTGCTTTTGTCGTTAAGCTCTTATGATCTTCGTCTCTGTCTACATTGTAGGCTTGTTTCTTCATGCTTTGAGATCTTTGATCTTGAGCCTTTGTCATTGTCTTTTGACTTCGTCTTTATGTCTAAGATCTTTAAATCTTTATCCTTCAGTCTTGATCGTCTTTGCCACCTTGCGATCTTGTGTCTTGACCAACATGCTCATACTTTGCATCATCTTGAAAGCTTGCTAACAATCTCCCTTGATAATCATTGTCTTGATAATCTTGATATCTTGAAGGAAGATCTTGAATATCAGAGTTTGCGGAAGTCTTTGTCTTTAAATCTTGAGCTTTCTTGATTCTTGAATCTTGATGCTTATAGTATGTCTTTGTAGTTTGAGCATGAGCATGTGGTAATGAATCCGACTTCAGCTAGAATGGGATACCGCCACCACCGTATAACCTGCAAGTTTACGTTAGTGATAATCAACAGATATGGACGAGAGTGTCTTTGTCACTTCGTCGAATAAGGTTGCAATAACCACGGTTCCCCGTTAATCAGTATAAATACTGCCTGTGATCAGATAGAATTCAAATGAATCTTCTTGACAGGGTTTCGCAGCTGCACTAGCCGTTCTCGTTACCGGAGCGTCTCAAAGCAGACAACACGGTAAGAGTGAATCAGATAGTTACTATCTTTCTGATTAAACCGTCAATTCATTTTACTGGAACAAGTTTGATTCACATAGAATCGCACCATCGTTTCTTTCCAGTTGACACAAGTTTGATTCATATAGAATCGTGCAAGTCACCTACCAAGAGCTTGTTTGATGTTGGCTCAAGCAGGATTTCCATCTTCACGGTGAATACTTAAGTATCACTCGGATGTTCTGGCAAAATCACAAGGATAATGCGTAGGACTCTTGTTAACAGCTTGTGAACTTGATGATGTTCAACAAGTGTTTGTAATGGAATGTGTCCTAATGAGATTTATTTTATTGATCTCTTGGCTCTAGACTCGATTAGTGCGTTTTGGTTTTAGTACTCGGAGGCTGGAGCAGACTGCCACCTATTCAATATCAACTAACTCGGAGTGAGAAAGTCAATAGAAGTCGTGTGTATCTCCGTGACAAATGAGACAAGTTTCTTTTGAGAGAAACTCGAATGGCTGGGAAGGGTTGTGCATTGCATCACTGGGTCCATGATGTCATTCTTTAATATCAGAATTCATCTTTGTGAAAACCGATAGATTATGTATTGACCCGGTTTCTGCCTAAAGTTGTATGGAGGGCTTCTTTCTTTAGACCCTTTATCCTTACATTTCTTTTTCATTCTTCAACCCCTTCAATGCTTACCAAGACGTCATTACTAACACCTTGTTGTGATTGTTCTAGTGTTAGCTCAATCTTAGTCGGCATTATTCCCATTTCTCATTCATCTCCAATCATACCTAAGGACTGCTATTTCTAACTATGGAGTGTCCTTGGGTAGATCCCTTCGGTTCTGGTTGGATCATAGGAAAAGTACCTAACCTAACCACCTTATGACTTTAGAATCATCGTGAATTAAGATGTTGTTGGGTATAAGATCATAACCATAAAACCTTTTACAAAAATCATAAAGCACTGTGAGTCGTTTAGATCACTTATTATTTTCAATATCACATTTTAAATACATTTCTCCCCTTATTTTAAATACTAATTAACTTAGTTTTTGAAATACCATGTGATTAAAATTGGTCATGAAATCCCTATAGAGAAAACATATTAGCATGAATTATATGGAACTTTAACTTGCTCCCCCTCAATTTTACATATGCTTGACACCAAAAAAATGATACAAAGTTGTAAAATGAATATAAAATTAAGGGTTAGCATTGTTGAGCATAAAATTTTGAAAGATTATGAATTGTCATTGAAGAATTCTTGAAAAATTATGCTCAAACACTTAATCATCTTAAAACATACAATCTATTGAGTAGTCATCATTATTACTGAGTTGTTATTAAGAGATTTTTGATAATGTTTTGAATACATAAGAATTGTCATGTTATGATGTATCCAAAATTATTAAAACTTTGTTTTTTTTTGAAAAACTCCCCCTCAAACATTGAATCATTTTGAAAATGACACCAATTGTAGAAGAATTGTCTTGTAAAACTTTATGAGGAAATGAGTGTTGAACACACAATTTTGAAAGATTATGAATTGTCATTGAGAAATTATTGAAAAATTATGTTCAATATTTTGAAAAACCAAATGTTAGAAGACTTCTCTTCTAACTCTAAGGATAAGAGCACTTATGCGTACACTCTCCTTTGTCGTTCGGGTCCGAGTTGCAATCTGAGAGCAATTACAAATCATCAAGAAAATTAGAAATGACATGTTTTGAAAACATTTAAAATCTCCTGTTTGAACTTCATTTACACGCCCGTGTCGATGTTAGTCGACATTTCTAGACACGTAAATGTTATCGATTCCAAGAGACATGTCGAGAAGATTCTTTTTGTGAAACATTTTCTGATTTTTTGATTTTGTATTTTTCTTTTTGAAATTTTATATTTTTGTATTTGGTTTTATAAAAAATATTTACATATTGACCTCGGTATTGTTA
>BQNB010162263.1:0-10094 GCA_026074375.1 Tanacetum coccineum | reverse complement strand
GTGTTGTCTGCTTTGAGACGTTCCGGTAATGAGAACTAGCAAGCATGGTAAATCTAATACATCTGTGTTAGAAGATCTTGCGCTTTGACATGGAAACCCTGTCAAGGAGATTCTTTGAATCTACCTGATCACAGGTACAGTATTTATACTGTAAAACGGTCCTAGAGAACCGGAGGTTAATCTGACCAAATCCGGACGAATGACAAAGCCATATTCGTCCACCCGCTTTATTGCTAACTGTTTTATTTCAGGATACATAAAAATGGAGATGGTGATGCCTCATTCCAGCTGAAGTCGGATTCATTACCACATGCTCATGCTCAAACTACAAAGACATTCCATAAGCATCAAGATTCAAGAATCATGAAAGCTCAAGAATTAAAGACAAATACTTCCGCACAAACTCTGATATACAAGATCTCAAGATGATGCAAAGTATGAGCATGTTGGTCAAGACATAAGATCGCAAAGTGGCAAAGACGATCAAGACGGAAGGATAAAGATTTAAAGATCTCGGACGAAAAAGACAAAGTCAAAAGACAATGACAAAGGCTAAAGATCAAAGATCACAAAGCATGAAGGAACAAGCCTACAACGTAGACAGAGACAAAGATCACAAGAGCTCAACGACAACAGCAATCTCATTGATCTCACGAAGGAGTGTCACAATGAACTCACTTCGGGGGAGATTGTTAGCCTCAAAATATTGAGTCGACAATGGAAGTTCATTATAACTATAATAGGGCTTGTGTCACTAAATTAAATATACTTTTAATAGGCTAGGACCGGGTTAAAACGGGCTCTTATTATAATCTAAACGGTCACTGTATCGGGCGAAAGCCCAAGCAAACCCAAGCCCCCCCGAGAATTACTAAAGGCATGCAAGCCTTTTAGTCCTTAACTATAAATACCCTCTCCAAGGATGGAGAGGGTGTTGGTTTCTCATTGTATGTTTCACACTTTGCTAGAATTCAACAATTCCATTTTTCCTCTCTTGACTTTCTCTCACTACTTTCTCTCTCTACAAATCTTCTCACCTCCTAGCTTATTTTCTTATTTAATCTAATGAAGTGAGTGATTATTAGGTAACCACATTTAGTTTACACAATAACATGGTTTTTCCTTGTGATAAGCTGTATCCTTTACTCGTTTCGTTTCTGACATTGCCTGATACATGCCCATATTTCTTGCAGTTATTAACACTGAACCCAAACTACTGCACAACCGGAGTACCTACTTTTCCTAGACCCCAGCAACAATAACTACCCACTGATTACATACCCAATCCTCTGTTATTCTGAGAATTATCTTGATTAAGCTCGACGGTGTTTGATGAATTTCGAAGGTTATTGTTGGTAGTTTTGTAGATTTTCTTCAACGAGAGAGAAATAGAGCCTGATTCTAATCAATCTCCTTTTTCCTTTGACATTTCCTCATCTTCAGTAACCGTAGCAGGTTCTAGATCATAAGTAGGAGCAGAAGAGGTAACAATTTCTTTTCCTCTGTTTCTGGTAGAACTGTTGCATCTGTGGTGGAATAATTAAGTGTTTTAAGTTAGGATGGTTTTAATGTTTTGTAAACTGTTTGTTGTTGAGCAACCAGTACAAGTGGATTAACAGTCTTGCTAGTCTTTCAAGCTCTTATCTCATTGACTTCATTCGGTGTTGCTTCAAATGTCATAAACTTGTGATAGGAGACAATCTTCTAAGCTTTGACTCCTGCTTATCAAGTGTCACAAACCCTTTGCCATTCTGGTTTGTAGTTAAAGTATGAACTGACATTCACTGATGATTTTGTAACATACCTGATTTTCTGACAAGCTCATTCATCATCTATAAAACCGTAGCAATACGATTCTCAAGTGGATTCCACCATCCCGTGATGTGAATTTTCCAAACTCCCAATATAAATTGGTTTCAAGATCTTGAACATTGATTGATTCACCTTGTTTCAACCTTTTCAATAGCTTTCCACATTTCACATGCATCAGACAAGGCATCAACGTAGAGTAGATATCGTTTAGTCTAACCGTGAGTAAGATCTGAACGACTCAGCTTCACATTCAGCTATCTCATATGTCCTTGTGAAATATTCTGTATAGTTACTCCATATACCTCTTGTATAGTTGTTAGAACTAACTTCAGCAACTGAACTGTTCTCAGCCCAGTTGATACGTGAATGTAATTTTGGAGACAATGTGGATGAGTTCACTGTTGAGGTTGGTGTTAATGTATCTTTTGATTCCTGGATCTCCACTGAACAAATTTACCCGTGCTAACATAGGTGGTGGACGATCTTTGCTACCTGCTTCCATGATAGCATTATGAAGAGCATTTGATGATTGAGTTTGCAAATTGGTATTTGAATTTGACATTTTGATGAAGTTGTTGTAAATGGATATCGGATCTTAAGTGTTATGAATGGTGATTGTGGTTTTAAATGAATTAACGTTCATGGATTTTCAATCTTCGTTAAAACCGAGAAAAGAAACGTTTCTTCGCGGATTTACAAAATCAGAAGAAACCGTGATTAAATAATTAATTGACGTGTCAAGTATGATTAAGTTTAATTGATGGTTTGATTGTTTGTATTTAATTCCAAATATGGCAGTATATAGTCCTTAAGATAGTCCTTGAGGTTTGTCCGAAATTGTGAAGTCCAAAAGAATGTGATACAAAACGCAGTGTTAAGACAAAACACAATGTTCAGCAAAACGCAAGTTCAAGCAAAACGCAACAATAGTTGGTCGGACAAAACGCAGCACACTTGTGTAAAGACAAAACGCAGTCAACACAAAATGCAAGATTTCCGAGACAAAACGCAGTCAACACAAAACGCAAGATTTCCGAGACAAAACGCAAGGAAATCTTGAGACAAAACGCAGTGAACAAAATGTAATGTTTGAAGCAAAACGCAATGAACAAAACACAAGATCTTCTAGGAAAAACGCAAGATTTGGTTGCGATTGGCAGCATAACGTTTGTACTTGCTGTGCGAAAAATTGTCCTTCAATAAGCAAAACACCACAACAAAACGCAGATCAAATCGCAATGACTTCTTTGAGACAAAACGCAAGAATCTTTGGGCAAATCGCAATGAATGAAGCAAAACGCAATCAAGAACACCCCTTCAGTTAGTCAAAACACAGCCAAGAAAAAATCACCAAACTTTCTTGAAAGCTACGAAATGATGTTAAAACCACCTAAAATTGTGCAAGGGATAGTCATAGCCCAAAGTACATCTTAACACTTTAACCACAAACAAAGATCAAATGTTGATTTTTTCTTGCTATTTTCGAACCAAAAAAATATAACCACTAACCCTAAATTTTTCACACAAAACAACACTACACACCCCATAGCGCTGATACCACATGTTATCCCACTTAACTAATCCATTATACAACTTATAATCTCAATAACAATGAACAAAGAATCCTTGGAGTTCGGTTGGAATACAAACCGCAAGGAAGAAAAGAGAAAGAAGGACAAGAAGAAGAAATTAGATTAGAGAAAAGAGTGTGGGAGGCTACAAGAGATAGAAATGTAACCAACACCCTCTCCTTGTGTGGAGAGGGTTCTATTTATACCTATGCCTTGCTATCTTGGCACTTGGGCTTTCTAACGGGCCGGGCTTGGTTTAACTTGGGCTTTGAGCCCGAAACACGGATAATATTAGATTACAATCCAAGCCCGTTGAACCCGACTAGCCTATTACAATACAAGACCTAGTTTGACTTTCTAAGACCGATAACATTCTTGTTTGACTTAATATAATTAAGGCTAACACATAGGTTTGCTCAATCACTTCTATGCTGGATGCAACAAAGTTTTCATATTGCTGCTTTAGAATATTTTTCTGAGTTTCTATGCAGATATTACCTCAAATCTGCTCTCATAACTGCATCAGTGCCTTTTTAGCATCCTTGTATGATTTAAACTTTAATTGATACTTAATAGGTAAGGCCATCAACAAAGTGCTTCTTGCTTTCTTTATGCTTTCTCTATCAACACATTGTAGAGGTGATAACAGTCTCCTTACCATCAACATTTTTTGTTATTATGGGTGCATTACCATTTTCTATGATCTCCCATAGAGTGAAATGTCAATGCACTGTAAATACTTGCACCATCCTCATCATCCAAAGATCATACTCACCAGTTGAGATGGGTATCTAGATGTTTGAGTAATTGAGAATCCATTGCTTTCTTGACAAAGTAGATCTTGTGTGTATAAAGATTTTTTCTTATTCAAAAGCTTCTTAAAGCTCTGATACCACTTGTTGATGTCCCAATAGAATAGATCTTTAATCCCTTAGTTTGTATAAGGTATAGTTATGCAAGATAAATCTAACACAACTATAGTAGAAACTTTGATTGTGAATATCAAAGACTATGCGAAATCTAGTCAATGATACTAAGAAGAATTATAATGAAACAGTAATGAACAAGATCAATAACAAACAGTTTACTAAACTTTCAGCCTCAATATAAAACAAACACTCTTAATAGTGTTAGGGTTTACAAAACCTTGAAGCTACGAATAACACTTTTCTAGATATCTGAATTGATATGATTTTGGTACATTGAACTCTATACCCTAGGACCTCCTTTTATACACCAAGGAGTCCTAACAGGCTTACAATATTTTCCTAAGTTATCATGATCTTTAAAAAATTACTTATACTATCTTTACAAAAATATCTCATACTTATCCCGTAAGTAATCTTGATAAACAATCTTCATCTTTATCCTTTCTCTTGTCTTTATCCTTCTGATAGTAGAAACTCTTCTAGCAGTTGTAATCTTTCAGCAGTTGTAACCAACAGCATTAACTTTTATACCAGCAGCACTAACTGTGTACAAGCAGTAGTAACTACTTAGAATATTTTCTTCATTCTTCATCAGCAGTACTAAGTTACACTAGCAGTACTAACTTTATGCTAACAGTTGTAACTTTACTCAAGTAGTACTAACATATACTAGCAGTACTAAGTTACACTAACAGTAGTAACTTTTATTACCATAGTAATAACTACTAGTAGATTCACTAATCTCTGACATCCTTAACTTCCATTAGCATATAATAAATACTACAAGTAGTAACATGGCATACTGACTACTTATGCTTATTTTCACTAATATCACTAACAGTACTAAGTTATGCTTAGCAGCAGTAACTCTAACCTTAGCAGCAGTAACTTCCAAACATCTTTAAAAAGTCTTTTAATCCCAACACATTTCTAAGCTTAACCAATTTAATAATAGTAGTCAATCGCTTAAAAAATGTTAAATCTTCAAAAATCTTCCGAAGATAAATCCGGCCTAGGTTTTTAATTTTTACAAATGATCCAACTAGTGAGTCTAAACAAGTAAATTTTGTAAAGTCACAAGAGGTTGAGTCTAAAGAAAAAGTAGTAGAATTAAACTCAAGCCCAAGACCAAAATTTATGCTTATAAATAATACTAAAATTCCTATTGCAAGCGACGACGAAGTAAAACGTTTTTATAAACCTTCCTTAAAACCCAGAGTCGGATTTACTAAACCAAAAATGAGATCTAAAACTCCTCCTCCAAAAAGAGCTAATAATCCTCAACCTCGGTCAAAAACACCACAACCTAGGAGAGATCAAGTTAGACAAAATTACCCTAATAATAATCATTAAATGTGAAATTATTCACAATAACTAAACTTCTTTCTGTGGGAATATGTCCACCCTATATGTATCCGAATCAAATGCAACATATGCAAAATATGTTCGGGACTAACAATTTTGGACCCATGAGACATTGGGGACCAAGTGGTTGAGTCGTTACAACATTTTAGTAGAGTTGTTCATGAACATTTCTTGGAATCCGACGAGTGAATACATTCTTAAAATCTTATGACGGGTTTACCAAAAGATTTCTCCTTTAAAGCTTGCTCACTTGAAGATGTTGAAGAAAACACATTGTAGGCAAAGGTATGTCTTCTTTACAAACCTCTTAGAATTTAGATTATGTGTTAAATGTGAATGTCTATAGATTATTATGCTACATGTAATGTATATGCTAGAAAAAAAATAAAAACCCATCAGCTAATAATGTAAATAGAATATAATTAAGCTGTGGAAATAGTGTAGTCGCTAGAAAATGCCATTTGTTTGGTCCTCTAGAATTAAAAGAATTTGTTCATTATGAACTCATCTCTCACAATGTTGAATTAGGATTCTTTACATACCTCTATAAAATTGAAATCTTTTATTCCACTAGTAGCAAACTCACGTAGATGAAGAAAAGTGAGTTAGTGGGTAATTATTAACATAGAAGTAGGATTAGTTTTACATCTTACGCCGGAAAGGCATGATATCAAAACACTATGGATGAAACAAACTTCCTTCGACTACGACGTCCGCCTCGTCTACACGTCTAAAAACATCTACGACTATCGAAACCGTCTTATCAAGTTTTTGACTCTGTCTTATTCTCGACCATCACATAATAAAACATCTCCTCAACCAACTCCAAATGGTGACAATTAATTATTTCATCCGAAATAATTAATTTATTCAATTGACAAAAAGTTAGTTGAAAAGGTCACTAAATCCTCGTTAAATCTTCTCTCGGCTTGACAACTTGATTATCTCATCCGAAGTAATCAAAGTATTTTTAATTAACGAAAGGTTAATTAAAATGTCAATTAAATTTCGTCAATCATCTCTAAACCACATCTCGATTTAAAAATCTTGACAACTTAATTATTTTATTGGAAATTATTTAAGTTTACTTAACTTAACGAAAAGTTAAATTAAAAATGTCAAGTATTTTTCTCTCGCCTTCAACTTCATTATTTCGACGACTAGATTATCTAAAATAATATTGCTAGTAGCTCCCGACGTATTTTGATAATTGTACATTTACAAAAATAGTCAAAATCGAAAAACAAATTTTTTTCTCAGATAGGTGGCCCCCTTAAAATTAAGGGGACCGGCCGTGTTAATGTGGGCGACCCCCTTATATTTAAGGGGACCGGCCATTCATTTTGCCAAAATCTTTTTTTTTGCAAAACCCAATACCAAACACCAAAACCAAAAAAAAAATCCATCATCTCTCTCTCTCTCCCTCTTTCCTGCTATGACGAAAACAACAACCCAAAACCACCAAAATTCAAACCTTCAAACACCCATTCGATCAAAATTCGCAAGGGGCAAACACCAACAACAAGATTAACAACCTCTATTGTAAGATTTCCTATACTTTTCTTTTTCAATTTCATCCAATTTTGCTCTTAATCAAAATTGGGTATTTTTCATAATTTTGTATATATATATTTTTATGATTAAGTCTAGGAAATCCATAACTATAATGATTCCCGTAGTCATAGGAATTCAAAATTTTCAATAGGATTGAGTCACAATTTTTGGATGAAAATTTATAAAAAATTATTTTTTTTGAAATTCAAACAAGAACTTGTACATTGTTGATTCATGCCAAAAACATGCTAAAAATAATCATATATTGATTATCAAATCATACATGACTCAATATATATTTTTCGAATCAATGGGTGAAATTTTATAAAAATAAAGGGGTGTTTGGTTCATATCCTAGGATCATAGTCTAGAGTCGAAATGACCATCACTACATTATTGTCACGTGTATAGACACTTAACGAACTTGTATTAGTCATCAAGATATATAATTCATATATATATATATATATTGATGTATCAAATAAAATTCCTAAAATAAGAGGGCATTTGGTTTAACATTTCTAATTATAAGTCTTGAGTCAAAATAAACTTTATTTCATTTTTGTTAAGTCACAAGAAATGAACTCACTTTAGTCGGCGAAATATACAACTTAATGTATATCTTTCGACGCTCTTAGTCAAGTCGTATGTTAATAAAAGAGCGTTTGGATTATCTCCTAGAATGTTAGTCTAAGATCGAAATAATCCCTACTCTACTTTTTTAGCATCGAAAACACTTGACGAGATTATACTAGGTGTCGAAATATATAATTAATATATATTTTCGATACTCTAGATTGAGTCAAAAATAAATTAAGGAACGTTTGGATTACTTCTTAGGTTTTATTTTTAGAGTCGAAGTAATTTTTGTTCCACATATGTTGTTTTTAAAACATATTTTTTTTTATTTTTCTCTATTATAGTAATAATTTTATTTTGTTGTTGTCTTGTTTAGGTGACAAACATGCCCCGAGCAATAGTTGGTGATACTTCTCTTACCCGTTCTTACATTCCCAAAGTATCCCAAACACCCGGTATTTCTTCCACTATCGCAAACTTCTACAAACCTATCGAAGATCGATGCATTCATGAGGGTAGAGTTGTTGATCAACTTTACTACACATCTAATCACATCGATCGTTGCTTTTCCAACATACGTCTCAATTGTCTCTACGAAATCAATGAGCCAATTGTTCCTCGTTTTATCCTAGACTTTTATAGTCAAGTCACTCTTCAAAGAGATGACTCCAGTTTCATCCTAATTTCCTTCGTGATTCAAAACGAATTCATCACTCTCTCTCTCTCTCGCACAATTCAGTCAAATTCTCAAAATTCCATACAATGGTTAAGCCGTTTTCACAAACTAATGGGATCTTGCATCTCTTGCATACTCCCAAGAAACCGAGGGACCATATCACACCTATCTTCCTACTCTCGACGATATCCATCGATTTCTTCAAATTGAACGTGTCGATTTAAACCGCACCATCAAAAGCCAAAGTGTCGTTCTCACTCCTAATCAAATTCTTACCAAAGAATTAAGACAAGACATGAGGCGTTGGGAAGAACTCATTAGTGAGAATGTGTTCAGACTAGGAGGCAACCGGGACCATCTTCCGGCTTGTCTCGCTCACATGTTGTATTGTATTGTTGCCGAAGAACAATATAATCTTGCTTACTTCTTTGTCAAAAGAATTGAATGTGCTCGATCCAATCCAACTGCCAATCTTCCTTATGTCATGTTTTTAACTCGTCTCTATCAACACATTATGGAACACTACCCCCATCTTGACAATGGCATTTACAATGTTGTTGATCATGTCATGCGTCCACTTGCTCTAAAACAAACCCGAAAACCTCGAAGTGATCGTGGAAAAGCCCGTCACTCTGTCTCATCCACATCCGCCCATCATAACCGTGGATCTTTATCTCGCCAAGGAGATGATGATGAGGATGATGGTGCTTCTCGTGCTAGTACCCCATCTCCTACCACCTACCTAAACTCCCTCAAACCCCTCGATTACCAACAATACGACATTCCTACTTCTTCTGAACAAGATGATGATCTTCTCTTCGAGCGTCAAACCGACTTGCTCAATCAAACACAACAAATGCATAAGGAACTTAGAGGTGGATTCAAATCATTTGGCAAGGCATTACGAGGAGTCTTCAGGAAGAAAAAGAAATGAAGACGTTTAATGATGATTAGCTTGGTAGAATAATTTATTTAGGACTTTATGTGAACTTATGTTTATGTTTAATTACTTATGTGATGACAACCCGACTTGGTTGGAAGTATGTGAACTTATTTGGCTTACTTAGAACCTCTAATTACTATGTGCTATTAGTATGTTCTTAATGCTTATCTTTATCTCTTATATATTTTTTGGTAATTGCATGCATACATGATATACTTGGTTTCATGCACATAGATGTTCACATAGGACTTGCTGCAAATTGACCATCAACACACAACTTTTCCTACAAATTTTTTACAAAAATCAAATTTTAGGTCGTCTGAAAAACACCATAATTAAGGGGACCGGCCACCCAGATCACGAGTTTTACTATTTCTTTCTGCCTTTTTTGACTTCTTTTTATCTAGTCTTAGCTACCCTTATCCATAAAGCTCAAACATACTTTGGAAATCCTTAAACTACTTCAAATTCATTCCATTTCCAAACTATTCTCTCCAAATGTTTACCACCACTTCATCATCTTCTTCATCCATTATCAACTACCATAAACCTCCATGGCATCCACTAGAGCTTCCATTTCTAAAGCTTCTAAAAGACCAAAAATCAACATCATTCCACCAAAACAATTGTTTGTGGATTTAACTCAAGATGACACTAAAACCCCA
>BQNB010162262.1:4399-14582 GCA_026074375.1 Tanacetum coccineum | reverse complement strand
ATATATCTTGTGCTGTTGATCTTGAAGTAACATGCCCCGGATCATTATTCCGCTGCGACCCATTTTGGGGGTGTTACAAAAAGCCTTGTCCCCAAGGCTCAAGTCACGAAACTTGACGAACGCACAGTTTTAGCAAAGAGACGTGGGTACTTCTGATTGAATTGATCCTCGCGTTCCCAGGTAAACTCAGGACCTCGTTTAGAGTTCCATCTAACCTTAATGTTGGGAATGCGACTTCTCTTCAATTGTTTGATTTCACGATCCACAACTTCTACTGGTTCTTCCACAAAGTAAAGCTTCTCATCAACATGTAATTCTCCCAATGGAATCACAAGTGATTCATCGGACAGACACTTCTTCAGATTTGACACGCGAAACATGTTATGAACTCGGCTTAATTGTTGTGGTAGCTCAAGTTTATAGGCAACAGTTCCGACTCTCTTGATCACCTTTAAAGGGCCGACATACCTAGGGTTTAACTACCCCCGTTTGCCAAAACCCACAACCCCTTTCTAAGGTGAAACTTTTAACATAACTATGTCACCAACTTGAAACTCCAACGGTTTACGTCTAATGTTATCATAACTCTTTTGTCGGTCACGAGCGGCTTTGATTCGGCTTTTGATTTGGAAGATCTTCTCGGTGGTTTCATGAATTATTGCAGAACCAGTAAGCTGAGCATCTCCAACTTCTGCCCAACACACAGGTGATCGACACTTTCGGCCATACAGTGCCTCGAATGGTGCATCCTTTATGTTGGTATGGTAACTGTTGTTGTAAGAGAATTCCACTAACGATAAATGTCTATCCCAACTATTTCCAAAATCTAACACGCAAGCGCGTAACATGTCTTCCAAAGTTTGGATGGTCCTTTCACTTTGACCGCCAGTTTGGGGATGATAGGTCGTACTCATGTTCAATTGAGTTCCCAAATCCTTATGAAGTACTTTCCAGAATAGTGACTTAAATTTACTATCATGTTCGGAGATAATAGAAACAGGCACACCATGTCGGGTGACTACTTCTTTCATGTAGAGCTTCATTAATTTCTCCATAGGATCAATTTCTCTCATTGGTAGGAAGTGAGCAGATTTTGTAAGACGGTCAACGATTACCCAAATGGTATCATAACCGTTTTCCGTCTTAGGGATTTTAGTGATAAAATCCATGGTGATTTTCTCCCATTTCTGGAATCTCTGGATGGACTAGTAAACCAGAAGGTTTTTGATGCTCTGCCTTGACTTTAGAAAAAGTCAAGCACTTGCTAACATAAGTGGCAATATCTGCCTTCATGTTAGACCACCAATACAACTGCTTCAAGTCCTGGTACATCTTGTCAGAACCCGGATGAATAGAATATTTTGACTTATGGGATTCATGCATGATTAGAGTCCTTAAGTCGCCATAACGCGGTAACTAACTCCTGTTGTTTAAACATAGAGTTCCACTGCACAGGGTTCCAACTTTTCTTTTGTGAGTTCTTGTCAAAGCATACCTCCAACATCTTCAGCAGTGAGGTTTTCAGGTCTTAATGCTTCGGTTTGAGCTTCTAGGATTTGTTTGGGAAGATTCAGGCCAATAGTTATAACTAAGGCTCAGACCCTTAAAGGTTTAATCCTTTCTTTTCTGCTTAATGCATCAGCAACCACGTTCGCCTTCCCCGGGTGGTAGTGGATTTCACAATCGTAGTCTCTAAGAAGCTCCAACCAACGTCGTTGCCTCATGTTCAACTCTTTTTGGTCAATGATGTGTTGTAAGCTCTTGTGGTCGGTGAACACGGTACACTTTGTCCCGTATAAGTAGTGTCTCCACATTTTAAGGGCAAACACTACAGCTCCAAGTTCTAGGTCATGAGTGGTGTAGTTTTTCTCATGAATTTTTAGTTGTCGAGAGGCATAGGCTATAACTTTATCGTTTTGCATAAGCACAACACCCAATCCTTTATGCGAAGCATCGCAATAAACAATAAAGTTTTTTGATCCTTTCGGCAAGGACAGAATAGGTGCGCTACATAGCTTCTGCTTGATCAACTGAAATGCAGTTTCCTCCTTTTCTCCTAGTCGAACTTCACATTCTTCTGAGTCAGTTTAGTCATGGGCTTTGCGATCTTGGAGAAGCCTTAAATGAATCTTCTGTAATAACCGGTGAGTCCTAAAAATTGGCGAATCTTCGTCGGACTCTTAGGAGATGCCCAATCTTTAATTGACTCGATCTTTATGGGATTTACATGAATGCCTTTTCTATCTATCACATGTCCGAGAAATTGCACTTTTGGAATCCAGAATTCACACTTTGAGAATTTAGCGTACAACTCCTCTTTCTTAAGTAACTCCAAGATTAGCTTGAGATGCCCTTCATGCTTTTCCTTGTTCTTTGAATAAATTAGTATGTCATCGATAAAAACAATCACAAACTTATCCATGTACGACTTGCACACCCGATTCATGAGGTCCATAAATACAGCGGGTGCGTTTGTCAAACTAAAAGGCATTACTTGAAATTCATAATGCCCATAACGTGTCTTGAACACGGTCTTGGGAATGTCCTCTTAACGAACTCTAAACTGATGGTAACTTGATCGTAAGTCGATTTTTGAGTAGACACTCGACCCTTAAAGTTGATCGAACAAGTCATCAATTCTAGAAAGTGGATAACGGTTCTTCACCGTTAACTTGTTCAGTTCTCGATAATCGATGCACATACGAAATGATCCGTCTTTCTTCTTTACAAACAAGACCGAGGCTCCCCAAGGTGAAGAGTTGGGTCTTATAAATCCCTTGTCGGATACTTCTTAAAGTTGTTCCACTAGTTCTTTCATTTCGGATGGTGCTAGCCGATAAGGCGCCCGTGCTACAGGTGCAACACCCGGTACCAAATCAATTTGGAACTCTACTTGTCGAGTTGGTGGAATACCCTGCATGTCTTCAAGAAAGACTTCAGGAAAGTCTTTGACAATCGGCACGTCCTTAAGTCGCTTCCCCTCTGATTTGTCTTTGGCTTCCTTCATGGTAATGTGTGCCAAAAAGACACCACACCCCTCTGACAATGTACGTGAGATATAATCATAATGTCGATACAAATAGATATGATGATAATAGTCTACCATAACATAATGGAGAACTAATAAAATGAGATCAACCATAACATAATACGGCAACATTCTATAACATAATGTCGAATCATACATGATTTGTTTTGGTACAAAATGACTTACTAATAATCTAGTACAGAAATGAAAATACAGTCCTAGAGTCTATTAGTTGGGAGTTACCCATATAACTTAATAGACTATACAAGATATCTATAAATGAAAAGTACAACTAACAGCTACTACCGGTGTCCTCCACCATATCAATCTAAGCTCTAGCCTCTAATACATGGGTACACATCATCTGTCTGACTGCACGATCCTCTGCAGCCTGATGCTGCCACTCCATACGACTCATGTGAGTCTCCAATGTCTCAAGTCGTGCTAATAATGCCCTGTTCTGAGCCTCAGAACTAAGGTAAGCCTGACATACCTCATGCAACTTTGTCTCGTAAGCAGTCCTTTAGCCTCTCACTACATCAATCTTGAGTCTAATGTCTCTGCGGTCAATATGAGTGTCATGAAGCTATGTGTAGAAATCCTCACTCTCCTTCCTGCGAACTTGTGCCTGGTAGCTGACCCTCAAGTTGACTTCCTCAATGGAAGTCATCATCCTATGCTCAGAAGCCTGTAAAGCTCTAGCATAACCAACATCCTCTGCTCTGTCAGTAGCTCTAGCAATAGTCCGGGCATCATGACCAGGACTACAAACCAAACTCTGTCCTACCTCAACAGTATCAACAAAATCATACCAACCTCTAGGTGGTCTAGCAGCAGCAGCAGCAGAACTCTTTGCTACGTCATACCCAGGTGGGAGAGCAGTAAGTACAAACCTCCTCCGAGGTGGCATGTCCTCCTCGGGGATGTCATCTCTCACACGAATCATGGCTGCCCTATGACCTAGTGGTGCCTGATCATAGGTAGGGCTAGTGAGTGGTGGTGATGGTAGGGGTAATAGTGGTGATGGTATCTGGGGAAGTGGAGATGACCAGGGTGATAGTGGAGATGGTGGTGGTAGTAGAGGTGTGGGTGCAGAAGCAAACTTAGTAATGCGTGCCTCTATAGATGCAGGTAATAGTGCTTGGGGTCGGACAAACATCCTAGCAGTGGTACGGTATGCAGGTTGTGGTGGTGTCGCTGCAGACTCATCAGTCTCGAATGGTTCTGTCTCCTCGGCGGAAGGGACAGGGTCCACACCTGGAGAAGCAACATCAGAAGAATCAGCAGGAGCCAGGTGCTCCTCCTCTTCCTCATCCTCCTCAACATCATCATCATCATCGGATGACTCATCATTATTGTCTCCTCCGTCGGCAGGATAGACGGCAGGATCCTCCTCATCCTCCTCTGGATCGGAGTCGGCAATGTAGCCTGGTGATAAGGCTACAGGTAAAGCATCATCGGGTAGAGGCTGAATATGATGTTCCGGGGGCGTTACTTCATAGATCAATAACACAAGATATGAGAACGACCTCTAAAAGAGTCGTTTAAAAACTGATACATTAGATTTCATAAATGGTTTGTTACAAAAGCTCATAGGCATAAATTGTTCAACTTGAAAAGTAAAGATTTCATAACATAACAATATCCCAAAATGTAATGCACACAAATCTTTATAGTGACATGACTTCAAAAGACGACCATCCAATGTACCCATGACTTGCACCTTATTTACCTGAGAAAACATGTTTAAACTGTCAACAATAATGTTGGTGAATTTATAGGTTTATAAATTTAATGAAGCGAATGGCAAGATTTCCCTGTAATAAAGCAACGAATACAATATCACAAAAATGTATTACGATATGCACTAAGCTCATGACACTAAAGCTAAACAATGTATGTATATCAAATACATATAAATGATGGTGCCCAATGTAGATGTTCAACCCATAACATCTATGAGTCCGAAATGGTATACATTCGTCATTCCCGGCCAACCGGTAAACTAGCAAGTGCTACTTGCCCGAACGAGGATGTTAATCCTAAATAGATCTATTCATATCATTCGCGCTTACATGATTGAAAAGTGTAAGAAGGGGACTATAAACTCACCTTAAGCGAAAGTATTGATCTTTGGAAAAATCAACGAATGATATCGTCACATAAGTCCGATTTAGAAATTAACAAGCGATATAAAAGGATGCAATGTATTTTATAACGTTATATCACCACCTAATAGTTTGCGCTTCATTTTTATAAGTCAAAATAGTGCCCATGGGAAGCCCATCATAGCCCATGGGCCGGCCATCATGTAACTATATAAGCCCTCTCCTAGCCTTGGAGAGGGGTTGGTTGTTTTCATTTTTTCTATTTTCCACATAGTTAAAAACAATCATCCATTCCATATACTCACTCACTAAACATCAAACCCACAACTCTCTCTCTCTCATTGTTCTTTGGTAGATCATTAGAATCTTACATGTTTCTTCAAATATTGTAAAACAAACATATCTCATCCCCGAGATTGATAAAATGATGAAAAGTCTAAGTAAGGGGACTATAAACTTACCTTAAGCGAAAGTATTGATTTTTGAAAAAATCAATGAATGAAATCGCGACACTAGCCCGAAATGCAACCTATTTAATTTTAGGTCGATTTAGAAATTAACAAGCGATATAAAAGGATGCAATGTATTTTATAACGTTATATCACCACCTAATAGTTTGCGCTTCATTTTTATAAGTCAAAATAGTGTTCACATCAAGTTCATCATTAAATTTTCAAGTATACACTTTTGCTATATATGCTAATAGCCGAAATTTATTATAGTCTATTTCGCTCAATTAATATAATTATTTTCTAGTAGACGACGAAAATATATTTTAACTCGTTTAGTACAAGTCATAACTTAATAAGCATTATATCAAAAAAATGATTTATAGTACTATAAGAACTTAAAACAATATTTAGCTCACACATGTGTTTACTTATTCTTGTTACGACACTTTTATACAACAAACACCTATATTCATTTTTATAATAATACATTTACCACAATGGTTATCGCAACTGTTAAATTTTGTGCTTAATTCGCTTATTACCATTGTTATATTATTATGGCATTCTCTACACACACGTCACCACCTATTAATGCTATCTCAAGTTTACATGTTCAATAGTGACATAATACATGAAAAGTGTACACACGTGTTGCACACATAATAGAAAATGTTGCATCTTTTCATGTGTAAAACTCTTCTTAGAGTTGCACCCACATGAGGGTACAAGTTACAGTTGATGGTCTTTGTATAAATTTTCAAGTTGTTAATTATTAGACTAGTGTGAATGTGTTGGGACTTTTGTAACCATGCTAAGCGCAATGACTCATTCACTTATTAATGTGACTATTTGGACTGTGTTTCATGTGAATGGCACAAGTTTTACAAGAAAGTGTACATTGACTTTTATATGCACCATATTATAAAAACCATAGTAATGTACTTCTTAGGCAGACTTTGAAAAATTGTTTCAAAATACAATGTAATGTGATTTATAGATTACTACTATACTCATAAGCATAATACATATTCTTTTGGTTAATTTCTTGACTAAGCATAAATAATTTAAGTGTATGTACATATCTCATCATCAAATTTTATAACTCTTTGTAAAATTTCTATTTCTAAGTATTTACTTGTTTTTTTACAAAACCTTTAAGAATGCACAAACTATTTGGTGATATAAATATATACTTAGAATGATAATACAAAGTATATGAAATTGAAAGAATGAGTTAAGATTATTGAACCTTAGTGAGATGGATGAGTTTCCTTATGAAGAGTATTAGGAGTAAGTGTTGGTTGTACTTTAAGGAATCACTATATATGTTTAGCCTTATTTTTAAAGAATGATTAGAGCCTTGTGTGAGTTTCATGGACGGTCAAACCAGAAGGAAAAAGAAAGGGTGCACGTGATTTTTCTTTTCAACTCTTATGTTTTGATCATGAAAAGGGAAAGGAGATTTACCAAGAGGTTAAAGTTGTTTTTGTAGTAATACTCTTTTGAAGGGCTGGTCACGTGTGCATGGGAAATGATTTTATTAAATGTTTTGAATGTATTATTGTGTATATAAGTATTAGTTAAGGTATTAGGGGTATTGGATATGTTGTGCATGCATGTAATTGCGATGATGTAGGTATACATAAATGTTTTTAAGTAAAACTTGTAAAATAAATTATGTGGACTTATAAAATATATTCACAATATTCATATAACGCATATTTCAGGTAAAAATTTATTTGTTCAATGTCGGTTTACGTTGATTGTTGATTTTTAGTTTACGCGATTTAACTATGCGATTTAAATAAAAAGCAAACACGTAAAAGTCCTTTTTAAAAAAAATAGAATAATTGGAGTCTTAAAATGACTTGAAAATGCGAAATGTTATAGTGCATCAGTGGGTCCATGATGTCTTTCGTTAATACCAAAAATCATCTTTGTGATTCTGAGAGCATATGTATTAACCCGGTTTCTACCTAACTTATCCTTACATTTCTTCTTCATTCTTCAACCCCTTCAATGTTTACAAGGACGTCATTACTAACACCTTGTTGTGATTGTTCCAGTGTTAGCTCATGCCTTAGTCAACATTATTCTCGTTTCTTATTCTTCTCCAAATCATACCTAAAGACTGTTATTTCTAAATATGGAGTGTCCTTGGGTAGATCCCTCCAGTTCTGGTTGGATTATAGGACTAATACCTAACCTGGCCACCTTATGACTTCAGAATCGTCATGAATTCATAGGTTGTTGGGTATTTGATCGTAACCATAAAACCACTGAATATCAATCAAATTGTTTGATGTAATATTAAAACGTTTGACACTTTGAAAGTTTCATCTTTTGGAAAACAAAACTCCCCCTACACACGTGCATCGATAATCGAAATTGTTTCACACATGTGGGTAGAACTAAAAAGCACTTTGAGTCTTTTAGATCACTTATTATATTTTTCTAAGATCATATTTTAATCACATTTCTCCCATTATTTTAAATACTAAGTCACTTAGTTTTTGAAATACCAAGTGATGAAAATTTGTCGTGAAAAATCTCATGGGAAGAGAAATGTAGCATGAATTATGTGGAACTTTGTTTTTGTTTGCTCCCCCTCAACAATACATGTAACATTAGTTGTCGTTGAAATAACAGCAATGTACTGTTGAAGGATAAAGATAGTGTCGAGTACACAATTTTTTGAAAGTTTATGAAATGTCATTGAAGAATACTTGTAAAAATTGTACTCGGACACTATGTTTACGAACACATAAAAATAGTCGTGAAATAATTTGTTCACAAAACATCAAAACTTTTAAGTGTTGAGCACACTTTGATAAATTATGAAATGTCATTGAAGAATTCTTGAAAAAATGTGCTTAGACACTGAATCATCTTATAACAAACATTCGAAAGTAAGTTATGTCATTATTACCGATTTATTATTAAGAGACTTTTGATAATGTTTCTAATACATAAGAATTGTCGTGAGATGATGTATCCAAAGTCATTAAAACTTTGGTTTTCGAAAAACTCCCCCTCAAAAATTGACTCATTTATAAAAATGATACTACGATTTTAAAATGACCGTCTTTGAAAACTTTATGAGGAATGGAGTGTTGAACACACAATTTTGAAATCTTTTGAATTGTCATTGAGAAATTTTAATAAAATTGTGTTCAACTTTTAAAAAAACCACATGTTAGAAGACTTCTCTTCTAACGCTAAGGATAAGCGCACTTATGCGTACACTTTCCTTTCTTGAGCTTAAAACTTTGAATGTCTTGTATAAACAGCTCAAGGCTGAGAAACTTGCTTTTCTCGTTGTTAGGATAAGTTATCTTTGAAGATAAACTTTCCTTTCTTTGAAGTCCGGGTTATGTACTGATTTTCACATAAGCCATTAAGAAAATTAGAAATGACATGTTTTAAAATGTTTGAACTCTTGCTCAAACTTTATTTACATACCCGTGTCAATATTAATCGACATTTCTAGGTACGTAAATAATATCGATGCCAAGAGACATGTCGAGAAGATTCTTTTTGGTATTTTATTCAGCTTTTAATTTTGTATTTGTTTTTTGAAAATTTTATGTTTTTGTATTTGCTTTTTGAATATTTTCTGTTTTTGTATTTTGTTTTTCTAAAGATTTTCTGAAATAATCAAAAATTGAAGTTTGAACAAGTGTAGAAGATGGTATAATATTTACATTCGTTGAACCCTTGGAAGTAATGGGTTCAGAAGCCATTGAAGTACCTGCACTTAAAGAAGAAGAGTTTGCACAAATAATAGTATTAGGAGTGTGGGTGTAAACGAGACGATACAACTCGCGAGCTGCTCGGGATCGACTCGCAAACTACTCGAAATCGACTCGATGTAAACGAGTCGAGCTCGAGTTTGAGCTACTCAAGTATATCTTTGAGTCGAGTTCAAGCCTAAAAATACTCTACTCGTGAAGCTCGCGAGCCTTATCGAGCTTTAACTAAATTACACTTTTACCCTTTTATATTCATATATTTACTTAATTTTCATACAAATCGAGTCGAGCTGAGCTTTATATGTCGAGTATTTATCAAGTTCGAGCCTTAAATGTGGAAATAATCGAGCTCAGGTCGAGCTTCGAACTTGAGTTTTGTATGACGAGTCGAGCTTAAGCTTGGCAGTACTCGGCTCGACTCAACTCGTTTACACCCCTGATTAGGAGTACATGTTTCATTTCCTAATGGTAACGCACTACTATTCATGTTGATGCAAGTTTCAACAGTCTTCCTAGTGGGAATCCACCTAAGACCAACATAAGTAAAGATTCTACCCGCTGGTTTCCATGTAAGACCAAATCTAGGAGGCGTTGTTTTCACATACACAGCGGAAGTCTTATTTGGGGAAAACCTTTATCCTATAGGGATCTGTCTACCATGATTCTTAGAGTCGCTTTGTTTTCTATGGGTATATAATTCTTTGTTGTCTTATAGGATTGTGCATCCTTTTTCTATGCAGGGGCACGAGAATTTACCTTAGAGAGGTATTTCAGAATACACGCATCATGATTTGCAGTGTAAATGCACTTTTTGCATGTAGGACATACCAAGTCATTTGTCTT
>BQNB010162261.1:0-14582 GCA_026074375.1 Tanacetum coccineum | reverse complement strand
TAGGCTCTTGTGATCGTCTCTTGGTCGACTTGGTGGTTTAGGGATTCACTTCCATACCTAAAACTGAGTTTAGGGTCGTCTATTTATAGTGTCCGGAATCGCATCGATACGGCGTATCAAAGGGATTGGATACGGCGTATCGGGGGTTTCTTGGAGTAAGGACCACGTTTGATATCTTCCAGAATCTTCGTGTATAATAAATCTTGAATACGACGTATTGAGGATTCTGGATATGGCGTATTGACCTTGAATTCATCGTGGTATTTGGTGAAGTGTAGGCACGGATACGCCGTATCTTCCTTAATGGATACGGCGTATTGGGTGTCAGAATAATAAATCTTCAAAATATCTTCGTTTAAGCTCCAGAATGTGTCTTTTGCTAACTTTCATCAAGTACTCCATAATTACTGCAATTCTCAAATATAAACGATTAAGTAACAATTCTTTGCAATAACTATACAAAATGGGTAAATATCATAGGATAAATGATGCTATAAAATAGACGTTATTTGATGTCATCAATAAAAGATCAAGTGGCCAGACACATAACACATACAACCTGTCGACATTACGAGTACAGACTATATGTAGCGTTAGTGAGTAACCCCCTAAAATTACTCACATAAGAAAAAAAATACAAAAAATTACACCCGGTAACAACACACTTCTTACCTTACAAACATGGGCGGAGCCAGGATGTGAATTTAACCCTAATATATATGAATAGATTTACACGATTGCAGTGAACAAAAAAATGCAAGCTATCTAGCTGTGACTAAAAATCCTTTTTTGCTTATATATTTCTCGGGTTAAAACCCTTTACCGATAAAGTAAACTCATTTTCTGCTTGTTCCTAGAAAAATCAAGTATCAATTTCAACTAATCATATGCACAAAAACAATGATCACATGCATGTAAGCATTTCGTAAAAGCTCTCAACTAACTGTCGAACTAGAAGCTATAGCGAAACTTGTTCTACTGGAAGTAAGATGTTCAGTCTGGTCACCCGTTGTCGTAGTTTGTTCAGAGACAACAGCCGCAAATCTAGCAAATGACACTGGTGGTTCAGATGGTGCAGGAAGGTTCGCGGTCCATTGACCTTCGAGCATGAATACAATAGTAGACATAGTTGGGCGATCATGATGGTCCTCTTGGATACACATTAATGCAAAATTTATCCATCTAAGAGCTTCATCAATCAAGATATTTTGAATTATGCGACTATCTATCATCTGTTCTCCTTTGTTTTCATTCAATGCCTTTAGTAATCAAGAACGTTAAAAATTGATTAGATTCGCGATAGACAAAATAGACCCTAAGATTTATACAAATGAAAATAAAAATATAAATTGCTTACGGTTGAGAGGAAGTTTTGGGGCTGGTCTTGGTAAGAAAATATGTTGTTTCGTTGTGCAGCAACTATTTATAGTAGTAACACACCGAAACTATAGACGTCAGATTTTGTTGAGAATAGTCCTTCCATAGCGTACTCAGGTGCCATGTATCCACTGTCACAACAATGTTCATCTTCAGTACAAAAATATAAAATGTCACCTTTTTTTTGCAAAAAAAAGGAAGCAATTTGTGTCTATGACAAAAAAACTGCAGGTGGATAATTATGTGCTCAAATGTATTTTTGATGATTTTAGCAGCAATGATGCGTTACTAGCTAGTAGCTTCGATTGTGAACTTACTAAGTTCCAACAATTCGATTAATGGCACCATCCATTTGATTGCCTCCGAATATTCTAGTTGTCCCAAAATCTGAAATTTTCAGATTCATCTCATTATCCAAAACAATATTGCTCGCCTTCATGTCCTGATGAATAACTTTGAGACGTGAGTCTTCGTGCAGGTATCAAAGTCCTTTTGCAATTCTAATCACAATGGTGGTGCGCGTAGCCCAGTCCAGTTCTTCACACTTGTTAGCATCTGTTGCATTGATTTTTTTAACATTTCAGATAAAGATACACATAAAAAAAATGCTACAAACTATACGTTTGTGAAAATTAGTTCTGTCACAAAACTAATTTTATTTTATAAGGATGTATTTCCAGAGGGAGCAAATAATTATGATAATAGAGAGCAAATACGAACCGAAAAGGAATGTGTCAAGGTTGTTGTTAGCTATAAACTCGTAGATGAGAAGTCGTTCAGACCCTTGAACAGAGTAACCCAAAAGCCAAACAAGATTCTTGTGTTGAAGTTTTATAATCAATTGTACTTTAGTCTTAAACTCTACAAGACCTTGGCTCGAGTTCCTTGATAATCGTTTTACCGCTACCTCTTTTCCATCTTGTAGCTTTCCCTACAAAATAGCTCAAACTAATTTTTTATTATAACAACACGATTTCCAGTCAAAGAACATTAATGGGTCGTAGAGCTGTCTGTTACCTTGTAAACAGGACCAAAACCACCTTCTCCGAGCTTATTTTCCAACAAAAAGTTGTTGTTAGCAACCTGTATTGTACATAGATTGAAAGCATTCATCTCTCCGGTGTCGTTATCGCCCTTTGATGCATACTTCCTTCCAGTAAACTGTCACTAAACCCCACTTGAACCTCTAGTAACAAAGGACCTATGTATTCTGGTTCAGCGAGTGTGTTCCCAAACATGCCTTTATAATCTGGCTTGCAATTCATGGGAAGCTTCTAAATCAAGACAAAATGATGAAGTGGCAGAGTGGAATGGATTTGAAATGCTCACTTTGTAAGTCTTACCCTGACATCCACATTTATTTGTTCTTTGACTGTGCATACTCAAATGCTGTTTGATAAGAGATGAAGAGTAAAGGAAGATTTAGATTTGACTGTGACAATCTTAAGAATACTGTGACCAAACTTGCAGCTAGAAAGTCCAAGAATAATATATGGCAAATTCTCAACAAAATTATCCTTTCAGCAACTGTGTACTTTGTGTGGAATGAAAAGAATAGGAGGATTTTCAAGAATGAATCAAGAAATGCAGGTGAGCTTATAAAAGGCATCAAGAAATTCATAACCAATGTCCTTGTGAGATTATCATTAAAGAACTCTGGTGGAGTGGCTATGGTTGCAAAAATTTGGGGCCTGTGCTTGGAAAAAGGGAAAATGGTACCTATTATCTGTTAGTAATCAAGGTTAATGGAGTGTTTGGGAATAAGCTAGTTATTTCAAAAGTGAATGCCTAGTTTGATCTCCTGAAGGACATGATGGAGCTTGTAATGCAGACCAACAATAGAGAGTTCCTTGTATCTTGGAGTGATTTTGGTGTGACTGTACCTATTTGTTTATATAGTCTTTGTTAGATTGGCCTAGGGAGGGATCTAACATTCTACTGTATGACAATAAGAGGTCTAATTCAAAATCATGTACCATAAGGTAGGGCTCTCTATTGAGAAGGGAATTGGTCTAGGTGGTTAGTGTTATTTGGGTGGAATTGAGTGACAATTCTTTATCCACCAAATATTATTAGCACATAAGGATAGGTTGGATTCTCCTTAGGGTAGAGCCCCTTTTGGATGAGCAATGGGGCTATAATTTGCATGATGACGCCCACTGATAGTAAATCCGTTTGTATTGTGGATGCTGGTTGAATGCTTAGGGTTGTTTCTATTGGTGTGAAAATGTAGTCATGAAATTATGGTAGGTAAAAAGAGTGAATTTTCAGTCCTGGGAATGAATTTCAGTTGTATCAGATATGTCTGTAATAGTTTTAGATATGAGATAGTTACTTCTTGTTGAAGTTGTATGGGTTGGGCCTGTCCATTCCTTGTGAATCCAATGTAAGTATCTGATGTTAATATAAATTCACTCTTTTTACAAAAAAAAACAAAGGACCTGTGTAGACAAAAAAAAAAGAAAAAAAATCACTACAAAAAATAAGAGTTGTGTCTTTTATCTAAATCCCCAGTATGGCAGTATCTAATCCCCTTTCTTTTTTCTTAATATTTATCTAAATTCCCTATGCTTTAAGTTATTCTTGTACTAACCTTTTTCTTCTATTTCTGGTGTCTCCAGAAGATAAAGAAGAAAACTACTACGAGGATCACCGCTACCGCTAATATTGGACCGACAATGACTCCGAGGCTGGTGCTTTTTTAACTTGGGCTTACTGGAAATGCGACCGTTTAATAATTTTATAAAATTAAGTGTTATTGATTTTTCTATTAAGCTACCCACATTGGGCCGGTGAGGGGAACCTTCCTCTCTTGCGCGAGTGCGTGACCCCCGATGTACCCATGAAGACTCATGCGCCACCAAAGTAGAAAACTGCTCATGAAGGTGAGCCAAACATCTTTAGGTATCTGTGTAAATTAATATTATTTACTTGGTTTGTGAGTGTGTGTAGGTATTTTGTGAGGTATATTTATATAAAGTGGGTATTTTCTAAAGGTGAGAGTGGTGTGACTAATGTGGGTGAAAAGTGAGAAGGAGTGAGGGGAGGTAAATGGTGAGGTGGCATTGAGTTAATAAGTAAAGAAGGTGTTTTCGTGTGACTCATATGAGTAGTCTTAACATTCTAAAATATCAGCCAATCACCTTTGACCAAATTAGGGATGACATCGATCTGTGGGCAATGGGCACGGGTACCTTTAACCTGTTGTGAAAATCGGTGATTTTTCCTAGGTCATAGTATTCTAAAATACCATGACTACATATCTACAAACTACGATTTCATCAAAATTCTATGGCAAAAGCTCACAGTTGACTTTTGTTGACTTCTACTTTTGCTAAATAGTTACGGTTTAACCGACTGTCAAATATTAAATTTCTATATAAACGAATCACTTTTGATTTAAATTTCTATTTTTTAAACGACTACGGTCGCATACAATCACTTACCGGGAATCTTTCCCGCGCACATCGAAAAACGTCACGCAGCGCGTACCGGCACGACAATAAGTCAAAACACGTCTAAATACCATAGATTATTCTAATAAACTTATTAAGCTATTTCATATTTCATGATAACGTTTGCATAAAACATAAACTTTCGGATGTTCTATCAGATTCTTAATTTTATTGACTTCTACTATATCCGACAGGATCAGTGACTATGTGGACGGTAGTCAATTTCTATGTTAAGCATTTTATATTTCTTTTATTCTTAGAATTATTTCATGTAAATGCTTATATCTCTATTTGATCAAGTTCCGAGAGGTTTGTCCTGCAAACGGCTTAAAATGTCAAACAACGCGTCTGGCACGTCCATAGATGGTTTATACTTAATCTAAAATAATTTAACTATAAAACCTATGGTGTGAATATTCAAAGTTTAAGTAAACATATTATTGCATTTTGCAAATTCTGATTAAACAACACAAAAAACTTTAGGGTAAACGTTTTAGAATCGAGCATATGATCGTTAGTTGTAAATCACCGACAAGAGGAATAACGGCACCTAGGGGAACCCCTAAGGATGCCTTGGGCGTTCAAACCCCCACAATCGAGAACAAGTGTGGTAGTTAATGTTTAGTCAAGTGTGTCTCAGTCATGCACCTCATTTGTCCTATTTTGTTTTCAAAATACACATAGTTGTCAAAAAAACACAAACAAAAATCTTTCTTTCCTCTCTTCTCTTTCTCTCTTTCGTCCAAAAACTACACACACACAAACACATAAATTTTCCAACTTTAATCAACAACATGAAGATTTAAGCGTTTCCAGGTTGATTCCTATAGGCGTGGGTATATAAAAACAACGTTTGGGTTGTTGGTTTCGTGCTAATCTCATTTTCAAAACCCTCTTTGTAAGTGATAACACTCCAAATATACATAAAATATCCCTCAAAAATACATAAAATATATATGTTAACGCATGAAATATTGCAACTTTTGTCCTTTGTTGGTATAATAACTGTTTCAGGACCAAAGATAACGAGAAGGACTAAAAGCGCAAAGATATGTCGTTAAATGTACTAACGATCGTTAGAGGAAGAATCTAGAAGAGAATCTAATGAAGAATTAATGAACGAGGCCAAAGTGCGGAGCACAATTCTTATTGTGAGGCATACTTCATAGCGGGATAAATGCAATTTAGTGATACACCAAGTGCGGCGCACAATTTTTATTGTACGGCGTACTTCACCTGCGGTTACTCAAAAATAAAAATGATTGCCATTATTGTGCAACTCTTGGATTGCCACTCTTCTCAACTGATACTCCACTCCTCAAGTATAAATAGAGGATGAAATTTCATCTCAAAACACACCTCTCAATCTCAGTTCACTTCATCTTTGATCAAGAATAGTTAGGAAATTTGTTCTAGTGGAATTGTCGAAGAATCACCTTGTTCTTCATCACATTTTGGGTTATAATCGAAGGAAGAAACTATTTGTTCTCAGAAGTTTGTGCTAAGAAGTTGTTATAGTCGTTATAATTGAATTTACAAGTTGTTATAATATCCGTTCGAAGGAAGATTCTTGTAAGCAGTGAACTTTTTGCTATTGAATTTGGTATAAACATGTTTCCTTACTTTTATCTTATGAATTCTGAATTGATCATGTTTATTATGTGTTTTGAATCTATGAATATGGAGTAGTTAAACATGTTTGTTTGGGGATCATGAGGGTACTATGGATTTAACTTGGATAAACTAATGAATTTGGAAATTATTAATATGAACTTGATGTTTTTACACTCGGATCTTTTAATCATCATTTGATCATCATACTAGTCTGGATATAGGTCGAAAGACTCCGATTATGTATGCTTGATTTCCAAGTTGTTTGTCTTTGACAACTTGATTTTAGCCTTGTGAGAATTGGCTAATAAAATGATCATTAACCGAGGATAAAAAGGTTTAACGCTTAACCTCATGTCTAACGAACTTGGTTAAGAAAGTCCATAATCCTATTTTCCAAACATGAATCGAACTAAAAGCATTTTTGTAATCAAAAGTAAACGCCAAAAGGATTTTTGATTATAATAAATAGACAATCATTTTAGTAAACTAATTGTTTCTTTAATGGATTATACTTTAATTCTTGAACCCATTATCAATCCAAGTTTATCTATATTTGTTCTCATCCCCTAAACAAACATCATTTTATATCTTGAAATACCTTGAAATTTTTAGATCTTGACAGTCTATAGATAAACCTTTTCGTAATATAATCGACCCTTTCTAAGAATAACCAATCCCATGGAACGACCTTGTCTTACCCTTAACCTATACTATAAATGGGGGTTTATACTTTACCCGTGTGTTAGTTGGAAATCAGATAATTCTATTAATATAAATTTAAAGCTTTTATAACACATCAAAGTTTTTGGCGCCGCTGCCGGGGATTGGAATCATTAATAAGTCATCATTATATTACAAACTAAATTTTCAAAATCGTCATTCAGTTTAGTTTTCTGGCAAACTGAACCAATTTTCTGCAAAAAGTACGCCGCACTAAACCATTGTGCGCCGGTTTTCTGCACAAAATTCAAAAGTACGACCTAAGTGCGCCGGTTCTTTTGTTATTTTTCAAAAGCATAATCTGAATTAAGGAACATTGGAACCTAAAAACCAAAACCCCTAAACCCATAAGCTGTAATTGACCATTTGAAGATGTGAAATTTATTCCTTGTATTCATAATTGTCAAAATCTTGTATTATCATAATTTGTGCATTAAAATCAGAAAAATCAAAAAGAACTATTTAATATCTTATATGTTTAAATTGTTGAATGCTTGCATGTATCTATTGATTGCGAAATATTGCCTATTTAACTTTGACTTTCCTGTAATATAAAAATAAAAATGGAAATTTTAAAGAATTTATAAAAATTATATGATGATCAATATGCTTAAAAATTTGATAGTTTCCATGTTTAACAAATATTTAGGAAATAATAAAAAAAAAGAAACATAAAAATACTAAATTTAAAAATCTTGAAAATTTTACTCAGAAAGCACGCCGCACTTTTTCTAAAGTGCGTCGCACTTTCCTGAAACCAAACAAAATGTTTGTTTATTAGTTTTTGAACGAAAATTGTTTGAATTGAAAAATACTATCTGTTTGTTGATAATGTGTAAGTGTAAAAAGCTATTGTTATTTGTTTTAACTAACCCACTAATGGTTGTTTTAATGTTGTCTTATTTTATAAGAGTTATGGATCCCAATTCGAGTCTTGGAAAAATTTGCTTAGGAGAAAACGTTGTTGAAATCTCGAGTGACAAGGTTGAAGGATCAGGAGACTGGGATTCTCCGGAATATCAAGACACTGCTAACAGTGGAAGGAAAAAGGAAATAAAAGCTATGGTGTTTGACAAGATGGATACCGAAGAAGTTAGTGGTAGATTTGTGGCACCGTGTTTTGTCAATAGGCTGCAAGCGTATGATGGAGAGATTAATGTTGGAGTGGAAGAGAACATGATCTCGAACGAGCTTGCAGTAGAGTTATAGGTGTTAGGTCTTTGTGACCAGGTCTAAGCCGAGTCAAATGTGGCAGTTGCTGTAGGTGTTAAGGAAGCAAGATGGTCATCCATAAAGAACTCTTTCTTTATGAAGTTTTGTTTATGTTTACACGAATAAAGGCTAGAAAACTAGATTGGAAGTCGAGAGAAAATGAATCACGAGCCAGAACAAAGAAGATTCATGTACATGTAATAAAACAAAAAGAGTGATATCCAGGAATAATCAATTTCTTCTGTTGGCTACTGTTTCAAATTTCCAGATAGAACGAATCTCTGTTTGTCTTAGGCAGATTTAAAAAAGAAAAAAAATGGAAGCCCAAGAAAGAGTCACTTTAATGACCTCTTTGTGCTATGTCAAGTTCAATTAGATATCGTTTGTATGTTACCAAAATTTTTAGCTAAGCTATCTTCAATGAGGGGAATTTTTGGTACTGACAGAAAAAGAAATTATGTAAAGTAAAAATGGGCTATATGATAATTAAGGAGAAATAGTCTATCTGAATTAGGGTGGGTTTTGGTGATGGAGGAGAAATGATGAAAGGTGATGTGGAATTAAAAAAATAAAAAATTAATGACGTGGATGACTAGCCGGTCATATTGGTGACATTGACACATAACAAACAAGTTGTTGGTTGTAGGTATGACGTAAAATTTAGTTTCGTTGGTGTTGTTGGGACATTTTTGAAAGATCTGTGGGTATTTTTTGACTTTTACCCAATAATAAAATAAGAAACATAAAAATGCTAAAATAAAAAAATTTAAAAGTCTTAAAACTCGGAAAGTAAGCCACACTTTTTCTAAAGTGCGCCGCACTTTCCTGGCTAAAACTAAACAGAATGCTTGTTTCTTCGTTGTTGAATGAAAATTGCTTGAATTTAAAAATGCTATCTGTTTATTGATAATGTGTAAATATAAAAAGGTATTGTTATTTGTTTTAACTAACCCACTAATGGTTGTTTTAATGTTGTGCTATTTTATAAGAATTATAGATCCCAATTCGAGTCTTGCAAAAATTTACTTAGAAGAAAACGTCATTGAAATTTCGAGTGACAAGGCTTAAGGATCTAGAGACTGGAATTCTCCAGAATATCAGGACACTGCTAACAGTGGACAAAAGAAGGAAACTAAAGCTATGGTTTTTCACCAGATGGATACCGAAGAAGTTAGTGATAGATTCGTAGGGGCTCTTGTTTATGATCAATGGGCTGGAAGTTATGAGGGGGGATTAATCTGGAGATAGAGGAGAGCATGTATCTCGAACGAATATGCAAGTAAAGTTCGTTATGTTTGGAACACGAAGTAAAAAAAGGAAACAAAGTGGTTAACAAAGAACTCATTGTTGCACTGAGAGGCGAGCTCTATTTTGTGAAGTTCATTATCAACCCAGAAGAAGATGATGTTGAGCCTGGGGTGATTTTTGGAAGATCATTCCTGCGTATGACCAAGGCAATAACTGATTTCGGGGTTGGAACCATCACAATATACCCCGAGCTAGATCCATTCTTGGACGATATTGAAGAAGAAGAAAAGAGTCTAGATGATTGGGATCATTTACTTGATTTCAATTTTGATGATATGCCACAATTTTGAGAGGAACTTCCACCATTAGTATGTAAGATGGGAAAAAGCATCCGAAATAAGAAAAGAACAATGAAGAATCTTAGCTTATTCTATCAAGATATAAGGACATCTTCATCAGCTGGTAGACATTTAACTCAAGAAGAAGCAGCAAAAGAAGCATTGGCAATAAGAATTAGCTAAAAGTTTGCTCTGTTAGAAGAAGTAAGGCCAGTACTTGAGACAATGGCCTATCATGACAAGTATAAGAAGGTGTTGGATGAGATTTGGAAAGATAAAGTGGAACTAGATGGTATGATTATGAAAGAAGAAGAGGAAGCAATAAATAAGGTTAAAGGTGAAGCGTTAAAAGAGAAAGATGAACATGGAGCGTTCATATTTCCTATCACCATGCCTTATCGGATTTATGAGCAGTTAGGTAGAGAAGAGATGAAGAAGGTCGATAAGGGGATCACAATGATTAACCATACCTAGGCAGAAGCTATAAGGATACTCACTAATGTTCTTTATCAAGTGGGGGTCACCACCTTAATTGCTAAGTTTTTGATCTTGGATATACCAATCGACCGTGATGCACCAATAGTAGTTGGTCGGGGATTCCTGCGTACGATTGGTGGCATAGTCAATACTCCAGAGAGACTTTTCTCGACTTTTGATGGATTTTGTCATCAAACCTTCCGTGATGCAAGATCCGATGTTATGAGAAATGCATAAAGTGATAGCGATGACGAGGAAGAGTATGAGATAAAAAGAAATAAGTTTGGAGCACCGATATGATCCAGCTGAGCGATCGTTAGCTCTACAAACAATAACTAACCCATTCTGGAATATTAGTGTTTGGAAGAAGGCTGTTAGTTTCCTTGGTTCGTTACCAGTGCCATTAAAACACGTTAACTAGAAACCTGATTGCAAGGGTTGTTATACTAAAGAAGAAAAAGCAATAGGACAGTGGCATACTGGGATAAGGGTGACTGATCCATATGGAAGTATTTATATTCAAGGATTCACAACCAAGAAAACAGACCGGAAGTTGTCAAAATATCATAAGTTGAATGACATTATGTCACCCAATTGGTTTATGGAGTGAAAAGTTGGACCATGTTGGAATAAAGGAGGGAATTTATGTACTCCTAATCTATTTTACCTTTTTATTGTTGAGTTGAAAATAAAATCAATTGTATAAATCCAAAAGGGATTACATTTGATGTACGGACATTAGTCCGATGAAAATTAATATTAATATTAAGTTAATGTGATGGATTGAATATATATATATATATATATATATATATATATATATATATATATATATATAAATAAATATATATATAATTTCTAAAAAAGAGGGGAAAGTACGCCACACTTACAGGAAGTGCGCCGCACTTTATGGCGGTTTTATTTATAAAACTTACAAATCAAGATTTGACTCATTATAAAAACTCACATACTAACACAAAACCTTCAGGTTTCTCACCAAAAATAAAGAAAAATTTCAAAAAGATCAATCCATCAACTTTTTAATCATGCCTAGGGTATGTTATTATCATCTCTTTTAATTATTTCTTGTTAATTTATTTAATTTCTTGTCATTAAGGTTGTTTATAAATAGATTAGGGAAAATCAAATCCATAGTAGATATGAGCAATTAAACCATTGAATTATGATATTTAGGAGTTATTTGTTAAAATGCATGCTGCATTATTGATGAATCTGAAACACTGTTCATATTATGAATTAATATTTAAAATAAATTGTTATAAAATCATAAGAAATTCAAAAATATTTCTAACCAACCCAAAAAGTACGCCGGTTTTATGGTAAAACCGCTGCACTTTGCCTAATTTCTAGGAAGTACGCAACACTTCATGGAAGTGCACCGCACTTATTACATCAGAATGTCACAGAAAGCTTGAAAAACCATCAAAACCTTGACCATTTATGCCAAATCATTTCTAACATAACCATACATCGTATTGTTGATTGTTTTTTATGTGTAGACCATGGGAGGAAACGATGACGAAGCCAGACCGTCAAGATCCAAATGCTCTAGACAATTTGAAACCGTAGAAGAAGTGTTACTTTCATAAGTTCATCACGAATTCCTGCTATGGGAAGGTTGCAGTAGAGAGGCGAAGTCTAGGTACAACACTAAATTAGCTAACTTGTTTCCTAGCATGTTTACTCACCAAGTGTCGTAAGTTAGGATGTATTGAATAGAATGGGATGTGATGGAGAAATAGATGATATGTTGAGGATTAAGTTGCGTGAGGCTGGATCTAATGATGAGATATTCACTTCTGTGGCGTGGATTAGAGCTTTTAACATCAATGAACTAATTTATATGGAGCTTTGCCATGAGTTTTACTCAACTTATGAATTTGATAAAGTTTATGCCGACGATGAATTGCAAACCAAGAAGATCATCAAGTTTAGACTTGGTAGACGTGCTCATAGTTTGACTTTGTTGGAATTTGCTCGTAGATTGGGACTATATCAAGCTGTTGAGCTTGATGAGGAAGGTTTTAATGTTTATTTTAAAGGAGGTTTGCGTAGTGATGAGCATTTTAACGCTCAAGAGTATTGGTTGAGCATTAGTAGAGAGGAGAATTTGAGCTTGTCTAGGAGTCATGCTTTTACTATTAGATACCTAATTTTGAGGGTGATTCACAAGATGATCACTTATGGCCTTTGTCAGAGAACGACTGGGTATGACAAGATTCAGAAGAATGATTTGTGGCTGTTGAGTATGTTTGATGCTAGGCACCAAAATGGGTATGTGAATGTGGCTTGGTTGATTACGAGGTGAATGAAGAGAAAAGGAACAGGGACTCAGAAGGAGAGTCAAATTTGCTATGGATAGTTTATCACAAAGCTCGTGATGAAGTCAAGGGTATTGACTAATGAGGTTAAAAGGAATTTGAGTACTCCAATTTATTGTAGAGATTTGGATACGATTACACTGAGAGAGTTGATCGACTCTAAGGGTAGACTGATTCCTGAGGATCCACAGCCGGGCGTGCTGAGAGTTGGTATTCCTAAACCTCTAAGAGTACCCATGCAGGATTTGTACGATAGGATGGGTAGCATGGAAATACGTCAGCAGGCTATAGAGAGGATGGAGTATAGACAGTCATATCACTAGAACAGTTACCAGGGAGTGTTTGAGCACGTGGCTGGGGTTTATAACATTCCACTGCAGGGAGCGTACAACCAACCTGGTTATGCTCAATCATAGTATGATTAGTATTATCAGCAGTACCCACCTCCACCACCACAATATCCACAGTATCAGCAGCAGCAGCAGGATCAGGATGATAAGTAGTGTCGAGATGACATGAGTCGGTTGTGTGACCGCATGTTTTGGGTCACGGTTGTTTTAAAACAATTTCTCAAAACATTATTATTATTACTATTACTATGGTGTGTAAAATGCCTCTGTTGGCATTTAAAACAATATTTTAAGTACTTTCTATTAATTTATTAGGAATATTATTATTTGTGTGTGCTATGAAATATTTATATTTATTACAGGAACAGGAAAAAAAAGAAGGGCGCGAGACAAAATTAGCGTGAAGCAGAAAACGAGAAATTCATAAAGTATTATTTCACTTTCCTATTTTATCTTTCTTTTTAATATTTCACATTAGGGACGATGCTCATATTAAGTATAGGGGAGAGGGAGATAAACTGGAAAAGTAAAAAGTAAAAAAAAAAGAAAAGGTTAAATGAATTTTTTTTGAAAATTACATTTTACTGATCACATACAAGCAATCTGACTCTGAATTGATAACATTACTAGAATATTTATACCACCTAGCAAAAATTGTGAGGATTAAATCTTAAGAATTCGGGTATCCATCTTTGATACCTAAGATGATTTTATCTTTAGCTTTCTCGAGTTAAGGTTTGAATGCAACTGCAAGTGTCTCATCCGTCGTTACGGCTGTGTATTTGTCGTTTGTCGCCTTTTCTGGAGCATTGGTACCGATTTTAAATTATATAAGTGTGCCGGTGATTTGTTAATTCTAGAACTTGTGCTTGAAATCTTTATGAGACCGTAGTAGGAACACGCTCGCGTGTTATAAATATTTTACTGATTAAGAGGTGATAAAAATATAAATATAAGTAATCTATAATTTTGTTCAAAAAGCTTTTTATAAAATTATCTAAAATTTTATCCGTACGAATTGAAAATGTTAGTATCGCTATTACAATAAAATGCAAAGTAATGTGCTTATCCTAAGTATGGGGAAGCAAGTTTCCCCAAAGTGAAGTGAAATATTGTCGGTAAAAAAAATAAAAAAAAGGTAAAGAAAAAAGTGATGAAATGAAGGTACAGTTAGTCGCATTACGGATAAGATGAATTATGTTTTTATTTTAAACCTTTTTCAACAAATATTAAAATAATATCACTAAATAAAATTACCTTTTTTGATGTTTATGTTTGGTGCTTATGCCATGTCAGTGAAGTTTAGTTTCCTGTACAAGCCTATGGTAATTTGAACATTTCATGACTGCGCGTATGAGTGACTTCCGTTTACTAAATTGAGCGAGTGTGAAAAGAATCTTATCTATAAAAATTTGTAAGTTGCTTTATCGCGTTATTTATGCTTGTGAT
>BQNB010162260.1:0-14583 GCA_026074375.1 Tanacetum coccineum | reverse complement strand
TGTATATATATATATACATATATATATATATATACATATATATATATATATATATATACATATATATACATACATATACATATATATACATACATATACATATATATATATATATACACACACATATATATATACACACATATATATATATATATACATACATATATATATACATACATATATATATATACATACATATATATATATACATATATATATACATATATATATTTGTAAGTCTCTTTGGTTTAATGTTGCTACGATTGAATGTACCTGGAAGATACACATTAATTGTGCATTCCTTTAGCATTGAAGAGACATGTTATGATGCATGAAAACGTTTTTATTTTTGTATTAAGCAATGCAAGAAAATTTTATTTTGTAAATGTCCTAGTTTGTGAGAATGTTTTAGCAAAAAAAATATGCTTTCGAGATTCTTATGAAATAAGATTTTCATGATGCAAGTACATATAGTAGATATATACTAATAGTAGAGTGCTTGAAAATTCTCGAGAGTTTTGAGTGCAAGAAATAGAAGCCTAGACTCAGAGAGAAAGAGTGGAGACACATACCTTTGAAGAGACATGTTATGATGCATGAAAACGTTTTTATTTTTGTATTAAGCAATGCAAGAAAATTTTATTTTGTAAATGTCCTAGTTTGTGAGAATGTTTTAGCAAAAAAAATATGCTTTCGAGATTCTTATGAAATAAGATTTTCGTGATGCAAGTACATATAGTAGATATATACTAATAGTAGAGTGCTTGAAAATTCTCGAGAGTTTTGAGTGCAAGAAATAGAAGCCTAGACTCAGAGAGAAAGAGTGGAGACACATACCTTTGCGTATTTTAGGCATTGGGTTCCATGAGAACGAGACCTAGTCTAAGAAGGTTAAAAGGTTCTCGTTTGAGGGTTTAGTTAGAATATCGGCTATGTTGTCCTCGGAGGAGACCTTCTCATTTGAGATGTTCCCCTTTTGGACATTGTCACGAAGGAAGTGATGACGGATTTCAATATGTTTGGTACGAGAATGGAGAACGGGGTTTTTACTTAGGTCGATGGCACCTTTATTATCACAAAGGATGGGTATATCATCTAGGACTAAGTCATAGTCAACTAGGGCTTGTTTCATCCATAAAGCTTGTTGGCATGCTTTCCCGGCGAAAACATATTCGGCTTCGGTGGTGGAAATGGCTTGGGCGGTTTGCTTCTTGGAGAACCACGATGTGAGGCAATATCCCATGAATGCGCACACACCGCTTGTGCTTTTGCGATTGACATAGTCTCCCGCATGATCAGAGTCGGCATAAACAATGGTTTCTACCCCCGTTCCTTTGGGATACCATAATCCTAAATGAGTTGTTCCCTTAATGTATCTAAAGATCCTTTTTACCGCTTCTAGATGAGAGGTTTTGGGAACTTCTAGAAAATAGGCGCATAGACAAACACTAAACATGATGTCTGGCCGACTAGCCGTTAGGTACAGAAGACTACCAATCATGCCACGATACTTTGTGTCGTCAACGGATTCCCCGTCTTCGTCCCTGGTGAATTTGGTTTCGGATGACATAGGAGTTTTGATTGGTTTGGAGTCTTCTAGACCAAATTTCTTGAGCATTTCCTTGATGTATTTGGATTGGTTAAAAAATATGCCATCTTCTAGTTGTTTGATTTGTAACCCATGGAAGAAGTTCAATTCATCCATCATGCTCATTTGAAACTCACTGTGTATGATTTTTGAAAAATCATCACAAAGGTCTTGACAAGTTGATCCGAAGATGATGTCGTCTTAGTAGATTTGAACAATGATTATATGTGAATCCTTTTTCTTGGTAAATAGAGTGTTATCTACCAAGCCCATAGTGTACATATGGTCAAGGAGAAAGGCCTTGAGTCTATCGTACCAAGCTTTGGGTCTTGTTTAAGACCATAAAGAGCCTTTTTAAGTTTAAAGACATGGTTGGGTTTTTCAAAGTCGACAAAGCCAGGAGGTTGAGCAACATAGAATTCTTCATTTATAAAACCGTTTAGGAAAGCACTTTTTACGTCAATTTGAAAATTTTTGAAGTCATGTGCACAAGCATAAGCAAGGAGGATTCTTATAGATTCTAATCTTGCTACGGGAGCATAGGTTTTATCATAATATTCCTTCTTGTTGGTTGTATCCTTGTGCAACAAGTCTAGCTTTGTTTCTAGATACGACACCATTTTCATCTAATTTATTTTTAAAGACCCATTTAGTACCTATTATGGTTTGGTTATCGGGTGGAGGAACAAGACTCCAAACATCATTTGTTTTGAATTGGTTTAATTCTTCTTGCATAGAAATAGTCCAACTTTCATCTTGTATGGCTTCTTAGACGTTTTTGGGTTCTATGGATGACACGAAACAAAATAAGTTACTTTGACTTTGGACTTGAGATCTTAAGGTTCTTTCATTAAGTTTACATATGACCGAATCTATGGGATGGTCTTTGGTTTCCTTGATGTTAACAATTTCTTTGTTTAATGGTTCATTTTCCTTGATTTCTATGTCTTCTATTTGGTTTTCTATGATTTGACTTTCTATTATATCATCTACTAAATGTGATGACTTTAGAGGTGGACTTTCGTCGAATCTCACATTTAGAGATTCTTCGACCCTCATGGTTTCTTTATTTAGAATTACATATGCTTTACTATTAGGTAAGTAACCAAGAAATATGTCTTCGGTAGATTTTGGGTCAAATTTGGTGAGATAGTCCTTAGTATTAAGAATGAAACATTTACTATCAGAAACCTTAAAATATTCTAAAGAGGGCTTTTTTCCTTTGAAAAGCTCGTATGAAGTTTTTCCAAGGATATGTCTAATTAAGATCCTATTCAAGATATATTTGGATGTGTCAACGGCATTACACAAAAACTTTTGAGGGATTGATTGTTCCTTAAGCATGGTTCTACTCATTTCTTGTAAAGTAAGGTTTTTACGTTCAACAACCCCATTTGATTGTGGAGTACGAGAAGCCGAAAAGTTATGAGTGATACTATTAGCATCACAAAATGCTCCAAAATTGTACTTCATTATCAAATTCCCTACCATGATCCGTGCGAATTGAGATAATAGGACAACCTTTTTGTACTTGAATCTTTTTACTCAAAATTTCAAAGTGGTCAAAAGCTTCATATTTGTGTTTTAAAAATCTTGTCCAAGTGTATCTTGAGTAGTCATCGACAATGACCAAAGTGTAAAAGTTACCTCCGTAACTTTGGACGGCCGATGGACCAAACAAGTCCATATGAAGAAGTTCTAGACAGTTAGTTGTTGAAACCATGTTTTTAGCCTTATGGCTTACGTGCACTTGTTTTACAATGTTGCAAGCGTCACATAAATGACTTTCAAATTTTAGTTTAGGCAAGTTTCTAACAAGATCTTTAGATGATAGCGATTGAATAAGTCGCATATTGGCGTGACCTAATCTTCAATGCCATAAGGTCGAAGTTTCATCTATCGATGTTAGACAAAGACTATCTTTGGGTGAGTTTCCAATTTTCATTATATAGAGACCATTTTTCCTAATCCCTCTTCCTATGGTAATGCCGTCTTTAAGTATATCAACTATAGATGTCACTAAATTTGTACTTAGCATTTTTTCATCAATATCCTTTTTATACTAAGTAAGTTAAAGCTAAGATTTTCTACATGGCTAACATCATGAATAGTAAGAGAGTTATGAGTGATTGTATCTTTTCCGATGATTTTGCTTTTAGTGTTACTTCCAAACACTACATTACCTCCGTCTATAGCCTTATAGGAAGAGAAGAGATGTTTGTTACCCGTCATATGCATTGAACACCCACTGTCTTTGATCCATTCATCCGGTTCTAGCTTGACTTTTAGTCGAACCTAAAATCACAAAACAACTCAAGCATTTAGTCCCCGATATCTCATGGGTCCGTTAGCGTTATACATGCCGTTTGGTTGGTTCATGTATGGGTATGGAGGACAAGATCCCCATGGACCAAAGTTAGGGGTTTGAAACTGATAGCCTTGTTGTGTTGAAAAATCCCAACCAACTTGATGGTAATCGCTTTTTGGATATAGTGTGTTGGTTCTTCTATGGGGCGTTTTAGGATGTGTTTGGATTTTACTTTTTCCAAGTCCTTGACTAAGTTTAAGGATTGGTGCTTGTTTTACATTCTTTACAGAAGTGTTTGACAATGGTTTTCTAGTTATTTGTACGAAATTATTTTTCTTTACTGTGTTAGACTCTAAAGTTTCATCATTTTATGCAGAGAGCCGGTTCAGTTTGATTGAATTGGAGGGTTCTCTTGCAGAGGGAACCGAAAATGCCGGTTCTACAGTAGACATTTCTTTGTCTACATGACCTGAATTTTTGTTTTTAGTGTTGCTAGTAGAAGCTATGTCTTCTATGAATCCAATCCCATGCTTATCTTTTTATGTTTTTTGTTTTTTAAGCATTTCTTACAAAAAGATACTACTACTTTCGAAACTAGCTAGTTTTAATAATAGTGAGCTAACTTTATATTGGAGGTTGTCACATGATTCACATGCTTCTTTGTTTCTTTCTAGTTGTTCTATCCTTTTTTTAAGATCACAAGTTTTATTTCTTAATAATTCGTTTTAAGCCCTTAGGTGTTTGTTTTTGTTGATTATCCTAAGACAAATTTTGCATAACTTGTTATACTCATTTTGTAATGATTCACCATCTAAAGATGAACTACTATAGTAGGGAGTGTCAGAGAGTACCTCATTGTTGTCAAATGTCATGAGACAGATTTCTTCCTTTTTGGAGTCATCTTCACTATCGCTCCAACACCCAACAACGAATGCCTTTTGATCATTGTAGGAGTGTTTGGGACAATCACTTATGAAGTGATTTGGATCTTCGCACTTGAAGCACATATGATCTTCTTTCTCCTTTTTTCTTCCTTAATCTTCCGGAAGTTCTTTTTGTCGTTATGAGGTTGGCGGACAAACTTTCCTCTTCTGCTAAAGAACTTTTTGAAATCTCTTACGGGCATGGCATATTCTTCATCGTCACTCTCCGAGCAAGATACTTCTTCATCACTTAAGATTTTTCTTGCTTTGAGTGTTAGTGACTTGTATTTTTCTTTCTTGACTTTGAAGATCTCCGAGTCCTTTTCAAGGACTACCTCATAGACTTTTAGATTGCCGATGAGCTCCTCTAGAGGTAATGTTGATAAGTCTTTGGATTCTTCTATTGCGGTCACCTTTAGACGCCACTTGGTGGGGAGTGCGTTTAGAATTTTCCTAACATGATCACGACTTGAAAAATATTCATCAAGTGCTTTTAAAGATGTAATAATAGTATTAAATCTAGCAAAAGCACAATCAATAGTTTCATCATCGGAAATAACAAATTCATCATATTTTTGGACAAATAAGTCTATTTTGTTATCTTTAACTTGCTTATTACCTTGATGAGTAATAATTACTGAGTTCCAAACATCTTTAGCCATATTACACATGAAAATTCTTTCATATTCCTTTTGTGTAAAGCATTGTATAAAACCATTTTTGCTTCATCATTTTTGGAAATAATTTTCTTATGGCTTTCTTCAAATTTCTCATAAGGAATGATTTCATCCTTACCATCTTTGTTTTTAATGGTAGGTTTATAGTTGCCATAAACTATAATGTGCCAAAGATCAATATCCTTAGACTTCACATAAGTTTCAAAATGGTTTTTCCAATATATAAAGCAATTAGACTCAAAGAGAGGTGGTCATTGCATAGATTGGCCTTCTTTGTAATTTTTTGAATCCATTATTGTTTTAAAGATTTAAAATACAATATATTTTAAAAACTTTGGTAGCCTAGCTCTTGATGCCAATTGTGGAAAAACTAGAAGGGGGGTTGAATAGTTTTCTTGTTTTAAGATTTACTTTTCAAAAATTTGTTATGATCTTATGTGAAATTTGCATAATATTGATGTTTGGTTAGAGAATAAATGTAATGCAAGAAAGTAAGAAGTTAGAGAGAAACAACCAAGACGCAAGCGTTTATAGTGGTTCGGCTACAAGGACACCTTCCTTGTCCTACTCTACTCCCCGAGTCACCTACTCGAGAGTTAGTAAACACTAGTCACCAAACTCCTTTCAACTGGCGGAGAAGCCTCACAATGTCGCTTACACCTTTTAACGGTACAAAGCTAAATACCGGATTCTTCACACGGTAGAATCACACCAATATCACTACACTTGGTTTACAAAGAGGATGAATACAACTACAACTACTATATGATGTACAAGAATCAGAGATATGATCTTGATGATGCGAATGGAGAAGCGAAGCAAGATACTTGGAACTTGATCGTCTCAAAAGGATGTTTGGCAATTTATTTCTTGATACTTGGAACTTGATCGTCTCAAAGGGGTGTTTGGCAATTTCTTTCTTGAAGAGAATTACCTACAAATGCTAAAAGAAACTAAACAAGAACTGATGAGAGGAGAATGATCAGTAGATTAGAGAGTTTAGAATTAGAAAAGGGGTGAGTAAAACATGAGAAATGGCTTGGTATTTATAGCCAAAAACCTGCACTGTACCCTGGTTCTGTCGGTTCCATTGCAGAAGGGAACCGGCCAACAGTAGCCAAATTCAGATTTTGATATGCAAAATTTTAAGAGATCATATGTAATCTGGGTAATATTACTCTAAGATATGTTGCATTTAATGATGTCATCAATGATGTAAATAGTATTTAAACAATTTACTTATATTTCTAATTAGTTCTAAAAATGGAAAGGTAAATGTTGGTAAAACGTGTGTGCGATTTAGCTAGTTTACTTCAACGTGGTTTTATTAATTGTTATCAACAAACATAGTAAGATCGTAGAATGGAAATAAACGTTTTTACCGGTTTATTTGTATTAACATTTTGTTTCATCAGTATTAAAAATCCATGGAGGAGGCAACATATACACCTCCTCATTCAATTCCCCGTAAAGAAAATCATTATTAACATCCATTTGATAAACCTTCCAATCTTTTTGGACTGCAAGGTTAATCAAACATCTAACGGTACTCATCTTAACAACATGACTAAAAGTCTCTTCATAATCTATACCTTCTTTTTGACTAAAACCCTTAGCTACTAATCTAGCTTTATATCTCTCAACCTCACCATTGGATTTATACTTTATCCTAAACACCCGTTTACTACTAATGGGTTTTCTGTCAAAAGGAAGATCAGACATAATCCAAGTTTTATTTCATATAAAGTATGCATTTCTTCATTCATAGCATTAACCTAATTAACATCTTTCACAGCCTCCTCATAAGAAGAAGGTTCACTACACTTACTCAAATTAGAAACAAAGCAATAATTCTCAAGACTTAAAAAAGAATGATTTGCATATCTATTCAATCCATACTTAACTTTATTTTAAAACAAATTCATTCAACTTAGCATGTAATTTTGAAGGCCTTTGAATGATTTGAATTGAAGACAAAGATTGATTTGATTATCTACTTTTAAAAATTAAAAGAACAAATTAAAACCAAATCAAGCACTAGTCAAAAAGGGATTAGAAAAATTTAACCAAAAATGCAAAAACGAGACCCTAAACGTGAGGTCAAAAACCTAATTTTTAAAAATAAACTAATTTAAAATTTTACTTTTTAATGACTTATTTGGACTAAAAATTCAGTTTAAAAATAGACAAAAGGAGATGAAATGAGGTATAAAAACAGAAACAGAGCCGGGGAACAAATCCGTTTTTATAAATCGAAATTTGCAAATTTCCTATGAAAAGCAAAACTAATTTTCTATGACCTTTATGACAAAAGAAAATTTTCTAAAAAGATTTATATTTTTTTGATTAATTTTCTATTTTTATGAATTTTTTTAAAGTATTAATGCCATAAATGTTTAAAACTTAAACGAATATAATATTCTAGAAAAAGATTAAGGAAAATAGTTTATACTATAAAACTTAGAAAAAAATAAGCTTATGAACAAGCTTATCTATAAGCCGAATATGTATAACAGTTTATAAGCTTATTAGGTAAATGAGTTAAGAATAGAATTGTAAGAGTTATGAAAAAGAACTAAGGGGTAGTTGTAGTTTTTTCCGTCTGAATTATAGTATGTGCGTGTGTTTTAAGGTTGAGAGTGTTGAGGTCGGGGGTTCGAGTCTTGCTCACCCCGACTTCATTTCTTTATTTTATTTTCACCACACTTCTACAAGCAAAGTTGTTACGACTAAAAATCACATTATTAATAAAAGAATTATTATAACGTTAAACTCATTACTCTTACCATTAAACAATGCAGAACACATAAAAAACAAGCTTTTGGTTTTTCACTTAACTATAGTTAAAATTACAAATTAGCTAATCAATTACTATAAGCAGTTAAACGCTAATGGACTAAAGAGTGAAATGAAAAAGAAATAAGCCAAAGAAACCAAAGCTATGAATTTTAATTAAGCATACTGAAAATTTTAAAACCAAACAGACCTTAAACACACTTTTGAGCTTAATTTTGATCAACCAAAAAGCACCTTTCGACACAACATTAATAATGCCCGTCAAGTTCATTATATACAAAATGCTTTTGGAAGACTATATAACCCAACATAGAAATTAACCCCCGTATATATAAACCTGGACAATTTCAAAGCTTAAGTGTTTTGTAAAAAAAAAAATTAAGAAAAGTAAAAAAGTTAAAAGGCTGCTTCTAAACTAAAAACAAATATAGAAAATGCTAAATTTTTCAACATAAGTTGATGACTATAGAAATTAATCAAAAATATAAATTCTAAACAATCAAAGTAACAGTAAATTACTACTGAAATTGAAGTCAATTCAGTTTGTTCAATTTTATGTGCTGCCTGTGACTTTTTAACCTTAATCAACATCTTTTAAATGCAGAACTAACTTGAACAATTTTAAACACTCCGAAATCCCAACCTTAAAAACATAACAAGCAATTCATCATCTAGCGCTAGAAATTACCCATAAACTAACCAGAGACTTTATACTGATTAAATATTATAAACTATAACTACATGAAACTCTTTTAATCTAACCTAGATAATAAAAACAGCTTAAATTCAATTAGATAAGAACTAAAAAACACTATCTAGTTCAAAAAACTCTAGCTGTACTAACGTATGGTTTGTACTGCTATTCCAAAACACCCTTTAATAAAGAAAATTCTATTAAACTTTTGAAATTAAGATTTTAAAACTTAAAACTTATTAACTGTCTAACACAGCTATAACAACGATAATATGCTTATATGCATAAGCAAATATGCCAAAACCAATAAGCTAAAAACTAAATTCTATATTTTGGAGTTTTTATGAAGTGTTAGACAAATTTAGTAAAACTAAAAAATCTATACTTCAAAACTGAAAAACAGATGGATAAACATAATCAATAAGTACAAAGAGATAGTGTTAAGCTAAATAGCAAGGAAATATGCAAGAAATAAGCAAGAAATAAGCTGGAAACTAGAGACTTAAATGTAAGGGAGAAAACTTACATTAAGCGTAGTAAACAAAGGTTCATTTGACTCAAAGAGCTTATCAACAGCTCGAGCTTATCCCTTTTGGTTGAGCTTGTTAAGGTCTTGGAAGCTCTTCCATTTTAAGCTTCCCTTCCAATTGTCCAAAATCCATTTAGCAAAGGTACTTTTTATCTGATTTTAAGGTTTAATTAGATTAGATTATTGATTTAGCTCAAACCTAAGCTTAGAGACTTAGATGAGCTTGTTTGAGCTTATGAGTAGCTTATTAAACAGTAGGTGACTTAAGAGAATGCAAGAGCTTATGACAGAGTATGCTTAAGAAAAAGGAACTTTTATTAACTAAAAACTTGATTACATTAAGCTGAAAATAAGATTACAAAGATTGAATTACAAAAGCTGGATTAAAAACTAAACATTATTTAAGCTAGAAATTTAAAAGCTAAGCTAAAAAAAAACTAAAAAATATCTTCCGTGTGTGTTATGTGAAGGGTATTTATTAGCTGTTGCTGAAGCTTATAGGTGCAGGTTTGTTTCACGTCTATCTTTTCTTGGAAGTTAGATCAATCATTCATTATATAATTCTTTATACCACCATTAGATCACAAGTGTGAGCAAAAATAAAATAAAACAAAAAAAAAAATAGGACTTGCCGACGTGGTAATCAGTTGATAAGTGACATATGTGTGCTTGTTTTGTGAGTGAATTAGAGCAAGTTATCCATTCTCTTGTGCTTTCTTCACTATTCACGTGTATCCCTCTTGTGTGGATTGACAATAGGAGGACTCTCAATGAGTTTTAACTGCCAGCTTGTACTTATCTTTCGAATTATCCTTCTCGTTTAATTACCCTTGCACCTTGTTTTTGATGTGGATTTTGGGGGAAAGGAGAATGAACAGAAAAACTGTTTCTCCGCTTTTTAACTTTATAAGAGGGTGCAGTCTTGATTTGTGTTTGACGGGGTTGACTTGGGGCTTTTTTAAAAAGGATTGGCTGAATTTGGGGGGTTTGGTTTGTTATAAAGAAATATCGGGTGTTAAATCTCTTTTAGTTATAGAGTTAACACCATTAAGGCTTAAGATTGATTTTGTACTTTGGCTAACTTTGAGGGTACTGTTTGGTAATTTGGGATTTTTGTAATTTAGTGGTTTGCCTAGGTGCCTGGAGGTTGACTGAGTTGACCACTTTGATAGCTTTTCCTGAGCTCTTGCGTTGCATTTCGTTCCCGTTCGTGTATTGTCTAGTTTTGACTTAGCGCGATGTTTGTCTTTGCCTGCTGATAGGATGCACTTGTTTTTTATTTTTTTTTTTTCATTCTGATTTTGTTTCCAGTGTCTTTTTTTTTTTTTTTTGCGGTGTTTTTCTTGTGATTTTTGCTTTCTCCTGTACTACAATCAAAAGACAAAACAAGCAATATGTCAGCATTTAATCACAATTTTGTTTTTTTAGAGTTTATTTTTGATATGAATACGGATATGTGTTTTAACATATCAATGCATATCTTCATTTCATTTAGCATTAACCCAATTACATCTTTACATACCTCTCTTAAGATGTAGGTTCACTATCCACTACTCAAATTAGAACAAAGCAATAATTTCAGGACTTAAAAAGAATGATTGTTATCTAGTCAATCTCATACTTAACTTTATTATTTAACATATTCATTACTTAGCATGTAATTTTGAAAGGTTTGGACTTTTGACCAACTTCCTCTTTATATTATGGCAAATATTTTGAATACTGGGATCCTCTTCATTTTTAAGCAACATTGCTTCTAGAAGTATTATGTTCATCTACAGGAGTTGCAGAGTTATCTTCATCATGTCCAGGTTGGTCTATAGTAGAACCAAGCACTGGTTGATGAACTCTACCATCTCTACTATGTGATCCTTCCTCATCATCATTGGGACTTAGAGGAGTTTTAGTTACAGGTTTAGACTCAAATAGGTCAAGGAAATTTAAGGTAGAAACTTCAGTGTGTTCTTTTGAAGATCGTTCATTACTCATTTTATATGAAAAAACAGTTTCATAGAATTTTACATCCTTAGAATACAAAATATTTCTATTTTCAAGACTAAAAAGCTTATATGTTTTTTTGCCACTAGCATATCTAATAAGAACACACTTTTCAGACCTTTTAGAAAATTTATCAAAACCCTTGACCAGTGTAGCAAAACACAAACACCCAAAACTCCTTAAATGAGAAAGGTTAGGTTCCCTACCATATACTAAAGAAAAAGGATATTTTCTATTTAAAACTGAGAAAGGAAGCCTATTAATCAAATAAGTAGCAGTTAATGTACATTCAATCCAATAACTAAAAGGAATCCCCCCCTAAAACATAAGATTCCTAGCTACATTAAACAAGTGTCTATGTTTTCTTTTAGCAATACCATTCTGCTGAGGTGTATAAGCACGTGATGTTTGATGCACAATACCCATAGTATTAAAAAACTCATTCATCTTTTGGTTCACAAACTTAGTTTCATTATCAGATCTTACAACTTTAATTTTTTTCTCAAACTATGTTAAAATTAGTTTGTAAGAATCTCTAGTTTGTTTTGCCCTATGGCAGACTTCAAAAGGACTGTTGTGATCAATGTTAGACAAATTTAAAGAATTTTTAAGCAATTTCAAAACCTGATTAGCAGGGTGACCCAATCTATTATGCCAAACATCTTTAGACACATAACATACCAAAAACTTACTTTGATTACTAACAGCAAACTTATCACAATCAACATCAAACATATACAAACCAACATATTCACTACCAGTCCCCAGAACTTTCTCCTTTTTCAAATCCTGATTGAGACATTTAGTTTCATCAAAACAAACACTCAACTTACTGTTTGAGACAAGAGACTAACACAGTATTCAGGAACAACCAAAACATCAAATAAAACAACATTACTATTTAATCTAAGATGACCAATATGAGTGATTTTTGCCAAAGTACCGTTGGGATGACCAATAGAGATATCAACCACATGAATCATATTTTTAGTACTATTCGTCATATTTTGATAAGCCTTAGAGTCAATTATCCACCCAAAGTGATAATTTACTCCATTTAAAGTAACATTAGCACAAAAAAAGAACTTATAAAAATGTTGATTAAAAATCACATTGTATAAAATATGACAGGAAACCATACTTCATATTGGGCATAAGAGTAACCCAGATTTATCTTTCAGGAGACTCATGAGTTTCAAAACCTGCTCATTAGTAAAGGACAAAGTACCAGTAGATGTTTTGATTTCAAAGTTACCCATAAAAGTCCCTCTAGTATCAACATTGTTATTTCTTTTGTTATTAAAATTGCTAGCAGGTTTCAAATTTAGATTCCTTTTAAAACCAGGTGGGTAACCAATGATCTCAAAAAACCTTTCAATAGTATAGTAGAACCAATCACAATTCTTACATAGCAAATTGTTGTAATTCCCTCGATTTCCACTATTACCATTTACATTATTCCTACTTTCATTATTCCAACTACCATTACCATTATTCTTCTAATTATCATTGGTTCTAGAAACAAACACAGAAGCCTAAAGCTTATCAGATTTAGCAGAGGTAGGGGGATCCCTCTGTAGGATTCCTCTCTGACAACAATCACAAAGGCATTCTTGACTTAAGGAAGAATTTTCCTTGTCAATAGACTACTCCTTATGGACTGATAAATGTCATCGAGGCCGGGCTTGAGTATTAATATGTGTCATCCAGGCCCCATAAGGTAGTGCTTATGTTTTATGAGTCTCTTACGTATGATCAATCATGGCCATCCCTATACCTCACAAGTGCGACAGATCAGGAAGTTTATTTGTTAAGTTATTCAAATTCTCTACATATTAGAATTCATACTTTTGATAATATTCAAAAAATAGTAAAACACCTTGTTTAAATATTTATTTTTTTGCAAAAGCCTAGAACACAATTGAACTATCATTTTTCATCATAAGTTTCTTGCAAATTCTTTCCAAACAATGCAAGCCATTATCAGAGAAAACATGACCAAAGATAAAAACTTCTTGTGGTTAAGATCGCTCCAAGATCCAAGACAGAACAAACAAAATTACATTTATCCCACTGATTACTTAACCAATATAAGTTTATTTTATTCTTATAATCTGAATAGCAAGTTTATTCAGCACTGGCCCACACTCTATAATTTTTCAACATAAAGTCATTTATTGTATATATTAAAGGAGTCCTGTAGTATAGCTGGAAACAACTCAAATCAATACAAGATAAAACAAAGCAGACAAAGAACTAAAAAAAACAAACTCTCCTAACTGCAACAAGCAAACAAATAACCAAGAACATATAAACAAATTTAACAGAAATACAAAAAATTAAAACTAACAAATCAAAACAGAATTAACCAACATTCAAAAAACAAACAGGATTTCGCCACCATTTACTCCTAAAATTCTTCACCCAACCATTAGGTTTGCAACTCCACAATATACTAAACACATTAAACCTCCTGCAATCTAGACTCAACAGAAACTAAAGAAAAAAGAAATGAAAATTTAAACCACGCACACGACACCTAAAGATCCAAAAAACCCTGAGTTTAGCCCCAGTTTAGAGAATTGGGATAGGCCAGAGCAGGTTTCCGTACCACTCAAGGTGGCAGGTCAAGGTGTTAACCTACCCGTTTGCACCCTCTATACCGAGATAAAGTATCTCTTAAGAGAAGAAAGTCAACTTACAGTGCTATTATAACCAGAAGAAATGGAAGAAACCTCAACTACTCTATATTCACTTAGTCTAGAGTAATTGAAGCCTAGAAAGACCCCAATCAACCACATAATACCAAGATCTTAAAAAAACCCCAAAATAAAGAAATTAGAGTTTCTAAGAATCCAATCAATTAATCACCAAAACTAGTTAATTAATCGATTAACGACACCAGAACCTCTGAAAACCACCAATAGATCAACCCCCTCCCCCAAATTAGGGTTTCAAGAAAAAACCCTAAAACCTTCAAGATTACAATTAACCCTACGAATCACTGATTTAACGATCAATAGAGCCAATTGAGCAACCTAAGGCTCTCATACCACGTAAAAATGGCACA
>BQNB010162259.1:0-14583 GCA_026074375.1 Tanacetum coccineum | reverse complement strand
CTCAAGCTCTTTTATTAAGAGCTTCAAATATTTGACTCACCTATAACTAGAGGTGACAATTTGTACCCGACAGAAAACCCGACCTTACACCGATACGTAAATTAACTAGTTCGGGTTGAGTCTAAAAAGATATCGGGTCGTGTTCGGGTCAACCCCCCGTCTGTTAAACACGTCATGTTCGGGTTGTGAATAAGTTAAGTAGGTCGACCTGCTAACCCGTCTAAGATTTTTTTAAAATTAAAAAATATATATTTTATTATACGCGTTAAATGGGTTTAACGGGGCGACTCACAAATCTATTTTACTTGTTTAACCCGTGTAATGTGCAATCTATTCTAGATAAAAAGGGTTAAATCAGTCAACTCGAAACACATTTAACCGATTCAACCCGTGTGGTTGCCATGTATATATACGGGTCGTGTTCGGGTTATGTTTAAATAGTTAAATGGTTGACATAGCTAACCCAATTATTTAAACATGTCATGTTCGAATTAGGGTTTTCTAAACTGCCAATCTGTTAACCCGAACATGCCAACCGATTCGACTCGAATTACCGCCCCTACTTTCGGATTCCTATAGCTAGTCAACTTAATAATTCATATGCCAAAAATTTGATCGGCTCACTAACAAAAGCTCATACAGGCCCATTAAAATTTGAACCTCTTACGAAGTTATGTCCGGTTTATAATCGGTTGGTAGTCGATCAAACCATCCCCTAACAGCCCCGTCTAAAGTCTGCTGAAACATACGACATGGGCCATTCTTCGTGGTTACCCGCCAGATAAAACGACTACGTGATCGTCTGGGTCCGTTGATCCGTCATATATTTTGACATTTTAAGGCATTTTGTCCTTTAGCTCTTGGTAGATTGGAATTAGGTCCCACGGATGACACCAATTTGTAGAGGTAAAATGTTGCGCCACGTATGTGTAACGAGAGAGATCCTTCGGACGTGCTTTGCAGCCCTCACGTGACCTATCACAAAGAGTAAACATATGTTACCCTCTGTAGAGGCATGGTGCGGTTTGGTGCGGGTTTTGACTAAAACCGAACCGCAACTTGCGGTTTCTATAAATATAGAAACCGAACCGCACCATATTTTGGGGTATCGATTTTTGCGGGTTTTTTTTGCGGTTTTTGCGGGTTTTAACCACAACGCACCATCACTTATTACTTATATAAATAAGGTGGGTATTTGCGATTTTTGATTTACAATGTTACATTTTTTCGGTTATACCAATGCATATATATATAATGAAAACAAATACATCACTTATAACTTATAAGAATATTAATAATAATCTGCGCTAGAAGCCTTATAACACACATTAAATAATTAATGTGCCGTTTTTCGGTTTTAAATAATCAATGTGCCGTTGGGTTTTGAGGTTCGGCTTTACGGGTAATATCGCAACCGCACCGCATTTGCGGTTTTTCTTTTTTCTTAAAAAACGGATCCACCGTTTTTTGCCGTGGTGCGGTTTTAGTGGTTCGGTTTTCTTCGGATTATGCGGTTGTGGTACGGTTTGTGCTCACCCTAGTAAAATCTTGTCCCACGTATGTGTAACGAGAGAGATCCTTCGCACGTGCTTTGTAGCCCTCAGATGACCTATCACTAAGAGTAAACACACGTTAGTCTCGCCCCGGGTTGGACCCCAAGACCAAGCTTCGGTGTGGGTCGTGCGGCATGTGTTGTCCGGACCTATACACGAACATGCATCATGATTTATATATAATGGTTACTCTTCTCCTCACACTTTACTGAAATTTCTGAATGCTACTGAGTTAAACTTTTTAGTTAACGAGTTGGAATTTAACCCGCGCATTGCGGCGGGGGCAGCACGGTTTATGAAACTTTAAAAAAAGGCTATCATAAATTTTTATATATTTTTTATAAGAACATGTACTGAACTTTAATATTTTCCATAAAATCGTACACACGTTTAAAGCATATCAATATTAACTCGTTTTGGTCATATTTTAAAGGCTTGCATTTTTCATTAAAAGTGCGTCACATATTGATAAAGAAAACTTGTATAAAAAAGTCGTAATTAGTGAGAATTTGAGGGCCACTTTTGTAATCTTTTGTTACTATTTTTTTTCGATACAAAACAGTGTACCATTTTTTTGAATAATTTTTATGTGAGTAACATGTGGATAATTAAGTAAAAAGGGGTATAAGCTCAACAAATATTCATGATATATGGCCGGATATAGACTGTTTGTCAATATTGCACAAAATGACAAAATTAAAACATGCCTCATAGCGTATTGTAGAATGTGTGTGTTGAAAATTTTTATATGTTTTGTAAAAAAAATTGTTTACTTTGGGCCAGATTTTGGCCTAATTTTTTCTTTTTAAAAACGCATATTAAACTTCAACGTATTTTATAAAAGCGTATGCACGTCTATAACATATCAATATTGGGCTCAGTTTATTCGTAATCCATAGGCATTTCTGTCGTTATATTTTTTATTTAAAATTTTTATGGAAAAAATCGTAAATAATAAAAACTTGAGGGGTCTTTTTTGTAACTTCTTTAATTTGGACCAGATTTTGGGCTAATTTTTTGGTCATATTTTGGGCTAACTGTTGGGCCGATACTGTAGCACTGTAGCGTGACACTGTTCGCGTGACACTGTTCCCACAACAGTGTCACACTACATGCTCTTTGTAATGTAAGAGTAATATTTATATTAAACTCTAACATTTTTAAAAAAATCGTACGTATGTCGGAAGCATTTTAATATTGGACTCGTTTTGTTCGCAGTTCGAAGATCTTTCCGCGGTATTTTTTGATCTGAATGAATCGATAGATACGTGTTATATATTTGATAAATAAAATTTATTATATAAAAAGTCGTAAATAGTTAAAAGTTGAAGGTCCGTTTTGTAAAGGTTTTTTTTTTTCAATTTTGGGTCGGTGTTTTTTTTTTAACTTTGGGACAAATTTACGTATGTCAGAAGCATTGAAATATTGGGCTCGTTTTGTTCGCAATTCGAGAATCTTTCCGCGTGCGTTTTGTAAAGTTTTTTTTTTTAATTTTGGGTCGATGGTTTTTATTTTATTTTTTTACTTTGGGCCAAATTTACGTACGCTAGAAGTATTGAAATATTGAGCTCTTTTTGTTCGCAATGCGAAAATAATTGCGCGTGTATTTTGTTATATGATATCGTAAATAGTTAAAAGTTGAGGGTCCGTTTTGTAATTTTTTTTTGGGCCGGATTTTGGGCCAGACTTTGGGCCACTTTTTAGGCCACATTTTAGGCCACTGTAGGATGTGGTCAAAGTGGTGGTCAGACGTTTGAGGATTGAGATATAGGATAATTTACAGAAATTCTTCCAATAAATGTTAACAGCCGTTACGAACGATTTCATTAAGATGTGGTTTTAGATGATTGATGATGTTGGGTCGATGTTTATTTTAAGACGGTGGTTGATACCAATTCTTACTATATGTACCATAACCAATCCAAAACACCAAAATCTGTAAAACATCTAGTCAAATCTGAATGTCTTGGATGTTGAATTTAAGAGGAAATCTGGTGTGGGGATGTTGAATTTAAAAAGATGTTCCCTAGACTATACGCACTGGAGGCCTGTAAGAATTTGAGCGTTGCTTCGAAGCTATCTCAAAGTTGCTTGGACTTCTCTTTTCGTCGTGCTCCGAGGGGTGGTGTGGAACAGGCGCAGCTCGCTGATATGTTGTCTAAGTTAGATGGGGTTTCCCTTGTAAATTCGAGTGACAGGTGGCGTTGGTCTTTGGTGGGCTCGGGAGATAGATATATAAAAAAAGGTAAAAGTCATTTATTACCAACCTACTTTCTCATTTGTACCGTAATGACCAACTTATTTTTTTTCGTACTAATTACACCCACGTACATTTAAATTTTGTTCGATATCACCAATATGACCATAAAATGACTATATTACCCTTGCCTTCTTTAACATATTTATAATCATAATTTTTTTAAATCTTAATTTTTTTTAAAGTACTTTAACAAAAAATTATTTTTTAAAAAGTAATTTTTTTAAATCATAATTTTTTAAAAAGCACGAATTTCAAAAATATTATTTTAAAAAAATTACTTTTTTAAAAATTTCGTACTTTGACAAGTAATTATTCTTTTTTAAAATTTCGTACTTTATAAAATCTTAATTTTTTTAAATAAATTTAATTTTTTTACGTACTTTTTAAATTTAACAATTTTTTTTTTAAAAGTTAAGAAAAAATAAAAAAGTTAAAACTTTTTTACTTTTTACTTCGAATTTTTTTTACTTTTTATTTTTTTCTTCACTTTTAAAAAAATCTAATTTTTTTCGTAGAAAAAAATTTAACTTTTTTTTTTGAAAAAAAAATAATTTAAAAAGTACGAAAAGATCTAAATTTTTAAAAAAAATTAGAGTTAACTACATTTTTGATCCGTATGGTTTACCGGGTTCAACAGTTTTGGTCCAATAGTTTAAAATGTAACGGATTCAGTCCGTTTTTTTTCGACCCGTAACACTTTTGGTCCATTTTTCGTTGACCGTTAGTTTGACTTGTTAAAAACACATGAAATGACTAAAATGGCTATGATCTGAATTATCCAGTTAAAAACACAAAAAATGATTCAACCTCCTTGGTATGATTTGATCCACAACACATCTAAATGGCTATGATCTGAGTTAAAACCAATCAATGATTAATACACAAAAACTTATTATAAGACATAAATATTGAGTTGGAACAACAATGTCTTCCATTTTCTTCCTTTACACAAGAACTTGATATCATCTTTATAACTCTTTCTTCAAAACAAATCAAAACCCACAAAACTGCCACCACCACTATGTCGAGATCTAGTCACCACCACCACTGAACATTTCATTTTCACAGATTATAACAAAATCTAAAACACCCAGATATGTGATTTATATTTCTTCACTGAATCAGTGACACACAGAAGTACATAAACACAAACCTAACACCTATTTTATCATTGTCACCTTCTTTACCCAAATCAAGATAACCTCATCTTTACCTTCATTTTCATACATCAAACAAATCAAGATCTTCTAAAAGACACTCTCTTATTTAGCAAAAGACTCGCATCTGTGGTGACGGATGTTCATACCCAACACCCCACACACCTCATCTATGGTGGATGTGATGGGTCGACATTATGTTTGTAAGGTGATGGTTCTCACGGAATCTGATCTTGGTTACTCTTAGTAATTTTCAAGTTACATCACTTGCCACATTTAAGCATCTAGATCCTTGGCCACAATCATTTCAGAAGGTCGATTTCCAGCCATTTTTTTCAGAAACTACGGACATCCCTGAATTCCCTGATTTCATACTTCAATTTCCAGCTTTTTTGCTAAGCATGATTTGGGTTCTTTTCGAAAAGCTGGAGTTTGTCAATATTGTTGGGGCCCTAACATGCATTTTTCTATCTCCACTCATTCTTAATTCCACTACATTTTCTATCATCCAACACCTGGATCTTTAGCGGTAACCTATTAATGCTTGATTCCATCTTTTTAATAAACATGAGTTCTCTGTTATCCCTAGACCTTTATATATGTTGAGTTATCGGTTTATCATGCTTAACCTTCGAATGCTCGATCTTTCTGGGGAACAATTTTATGCAAATTGAGAGATGTTGGAATCTGGAGTACAGTGGTGGTCACTTGAAAGATCTGAGGTGATCGACCAATCATTTGAATTAAATTGATTGACTCACCAAAAATATATCAGAATGCTCCCTTACTCTTTGTGAGCGGCTGACTTAAGATGGGAGCTTAAAAGGTGCATTTCCTGCAGACTCCTTCGGAAGAATGGTCAATTTAAGAGGCTTACATTTATCGTCCAACGGATTAACATGTCCAATACCTGAATCTCTGGGAAGATTAAGATTATTGGAAGAGTTGGATCTTTCTCTTAACCAGCTAACAGGTCCCATTCCAACATTCATTGGGCGACTTACTCAACTTGACCTTTTTGATAATCTCTTGAATGGTTCAATCCCAGAATCCTTTGGAAGTTTAACTGCTTTAACAGTATTGTGGTCTTTGGTTACAATATGTTATCTGGTTTCACGTCCAACATCTCCTTGGGAAGGACTGGTTTCCAATTACAGCTGTTTCGGGTGTATTCAAATTCGTTAACTGGTCACGTCCCAGTTTCTATTGGGCAACTCACCAAACTCAAATGTCTTGATATTTCTGAAAATTCTTTAGAAGGTGTAATTACTGAAGCCCACTTAGCAAAGCTTTCGATGTTGAAGTACTTGGGTACCTCTTCTAACAGTAAGCTGACATTCAATGTTTCACGTGAGTGGAAACCTCCATTCCAGTTCGATCACGGCTGCTGATTAAGTTCCAAACTAAGAATTATAATTGGATTTCCAAAGATGGCTCCGTACTACAAAGAACACTTGAAGTTTTAAGGTTGTCTAATGCTAGCATTACAGGACCTTTGCCGACATGGTTGCGGAAGATGCCCCTCGTTGGTTTTTTAGATCTCTCTCACAATAATCTCAGCGGACCTTTAACAAACCTTCCTAATATCAAGACATTTCTTAATGAAGGATCTGTTGATGTATCAAAGAGGTCATTCCTATTTCTGCAAGATAACCTTTTCAATGAGTCGATTCCTATTTCATTGTGTAGAAGGATAGATTTGGAATATCTTAATCGTGAACCCTCCCCCCTAGAATAGGTTAAGTGAGGAAGCTCCTAAACTGTTTGGGAATATGAAGAAAATTGTATACATGCAATTTAGCTCAAATCATTTATTCTTGGTTCGTTCCAAGTTCTATACTACCTCAATCTTACACTTTTAAGTTGGCTATAAATTTGATATGGACAATCAATTTCATGGTGAGTTCCTCAAGAACTGGGAAATTTACGAGAATTTGCAGTCTTAGATTTGGGTGATATAGGGGGTTCTTTGGGGAAATTTACCCGAATGGATTGGAGAAGCTTAACATAATTTGAGAGTTTTCAGGGCGACAAAGTATAACTTCACTGGAAGTATTTTCCGATCTTTTGTGCAATAACTCATTTCTTCCAATCTTGAGATGTGGCCACACAACATACTTAAATGAGGTCCCATCCCTCATTGTCTAGGAAAGTTGGATGCTATGATTAACGTTAGCTATTCTAGTTTTTCAAGTAATACATCATCTGAAGAGAGTCTGAATCAGGTGATGAAAGGTGTCTCTCTTGAATATACAAAAACATTCAAATATGTCATAAACATGGATCTTTCAAGCAACAAACTTGTCGGAGAAATACCTGTCAAGCTTATGTCACTGTCTGCATTGGTGGGTCTCAATTTGTCTAATAATCATCTCAACGGTAGCAATTCCAGACAGCATTGGGAAAAATTGAAGCGTTAACTTCTCTCTTTTTCAGGAAATAGAGTTGTCACGGTCCGATCTTCTAGCATTGGAGCTTTGAACTTTTTGAGCCATATAAATTTGTCACACAACACTGTAAGGACAAATTCCAACAGGAAGTCAATTGCAGACCCTTACGGATCCATCAATATATGCTGGGAACAGATACCTGTGTGGTGCTCCATTGCCAAAGAATTGCTCCAATAATGAAGACCAAACAACGATGCACAAAAACAGCAAGGCGTAATTAAATCAAACCATGATATGGGGGTGAGTGTGTTGGGCGGGGGGGTTCTTATGGACATAATTGTGTTGGTTTTGCAGCTGGGATTTTGGGGAGTTATTGGAGTTTTGTGTTCATAGAACATTGGAGACATAAGCTTTTCATGTTTGCACGAGGAAACCGAGTGGACATAGATATAGTCGCCGTGGTGCAAAGATTTGAACAAGATGAAGAGAGGAAATGGAAGTGAATCACGCATTAGGTCATCTGGAATGCAAGTAATACTCGGTCATATAATATAGTATATTATTACGTCTTATTTTGCCTTTTAATTATGTTGTCCGCATTAATATTGTGTTCATGTTTCTCTTTATATTTTGTAATATGGGTGCTTTTAATAAAGACATATTCAAATGCATAGCTTAATCATCAAATTCGTATAAACAGTTTGCTGTTGTCATGTTCATTTTCGTTTTTGCATAAGTATATGCATTAGAACAGATGCTAAATATGTTTCAGTCGCATATGACTGAGGTTTTCACTGTAATTCCATCACATAACGCAGCAGAAAAAGTGATGTTGATGCCCTTACTGCATTGCATAACAGCACATGTGCTAGTGTATATATTTTATTACTGATATAAATAACCAACTTTCAAATTTGGACAATGATCTGTAGTGGCGACATTTTCATTTTCAGTAGTATCTCAAATAATAGTAAATGCCTGCAAATATCTTCTTTACAATGCATATATATGGCCTTTGTGGTTTGTGAGTATATTACTTTAGTCCTCTCTACACTGTATGAAATTGTGTCGTTTTCCGCTGATGCATTTTTCTCGTGTGATATCTGGACTCTGAACATTGCTTTCTCGACCTCGGAGGGAAAGGAAAAAGGGGCTTTCTTAAACCCATTTAAATCTTTCTGTTTACATTGTCAATTTAGACCTGGACGTGTTGGTCAAACAAGGGTCAACTTGGGTAAATATACGTTATGTAATGGGTCGGTCGAGTTGAAGCTTTCCAGATAGCATTAAAGATGGGCCAATATGATGTTATATCGCTATTGGTTTATATGATACTGCTAGAGTTGTTAAAAAATCTTAACTTTGCTCAAGCCTACTGATAGTGCAGATAGTAAACATATTTGTACGTAATATGTCGATTCTTAATTGTCTTATTGTCTGTGTTTTAGAAACAAGGCTACACGTTTTTGTTTACGGAATGTAAGCATTATGTCCCATGACATATATATTTAAATTTCTTTAGGTAAGAAACTAAAAATGGATGGTTCAATGCGAGCCAGCCAAAGACCCAGATGAACCATGTTTGATGTTCCTGAACTCATATTGGCCAATTACCCGAAATGGCGTTTTTGGTGATACATGTAAAGGTCAATTACGTGATTGATAATAACTTGTCTAATATGTGCATATATGCACCTGCACCCTTTATGCAACGCATACCGTTGCACACAATCAGTTTTGCCTAACATCTGCGTACATACACCGGCATAAATTCGGTTTTAGGTTTTTTTTAACGAATGTTCGATTTTCGGTTTAGATTGTCAAACTCATATCTAAACCGAAAATCGAATTTTTAATTCACTTCGGTTTGATTTTGGCAAATTCGGTACGGTTATAAGTTCGGTTCGAGTCGGTTCGGTTCGATTTCGATTTTGGATTTATTCGGTTATTACCCGAGCAATGAACACCTGATGAGATGAGCCAAAAATTTGATCGGCCTACTAACAGCAGCCCATAAAGGCCTATTAAATCTGACGCATTACTGCATTAGGTTAGAACCATCATCATGTTCACTTTACAGCCGCTACATATAATAACAACTCTATGCAACCATTAGATCATTCACCGATTGTTTTTTATGTTGCAATTTCTATGTAACATAAAACCAACTAGTGACTGTTATTACATAAATTGCAATGAAATAGTTGGTGTATCCTTTTTTTGAAAAAAAAGATGTTGTGCCAATAACTAAGTGACTGTTAGTCATGATTTGTTGGATATTAGTTGGTTGTATTGGGCTCATGCCTAAGATCTTAGCACTCTATATGTATAGTATGACTCAGTTTCGTTTTTTTTCCACGCACCTCATATTAAAATGGAAAATCTGAAAAGATGATCCGCACCATCAACAACATTATTCGCACGTTACCTCCTAATTGTTGGGTTGAAGCACTTAACATGGCCCTTATCTTATTAAATATTTTACCATCGAGTGCCATTGGCAATGAGATATCTTTCACCCGTCTTCTTGGAAAGTGTTTTACGTACTTTTAGGTGTCTTTGGTACCCTCACCTTGACACCACTCACAAACTTGAACAACGGGCTACACCTTCTATTTTTTTTGGACATGCCATCCATCAACGTGGATACCGTTGCCTTGACCTCAACACAAATAAAATCATCATTTCCTGACATTGTTACATTTGATGAGACGGTCTTTCCTTTTGGCTCGATGACACCCACTACACCACCCTCATATGATTTTTTGGTCGAGTCATCTAATTTTATTTCTAATATAATTCGCTCAACACCAATTTCTAACACTAATAATAATACCACAATCCCAACTGCGCAAAGTAACATACCCACTGAAGGCACACCTTCACCCCAACCGGGCCAACAAAACCATTCAGTCCACCAACGCAATTTGAACGCTACTGTTACACCACTCATCCATCCCAATAATACAACTAAACTAACTCAACCGGCTCAGCACCATATGTCTAACGCAAGCCCACCACAACTAAGTAATCCACCACCAAAAATAATTGATCCACCTGTAAACCCGAATCCCGTGTCTACTCATACCATAGTCACATGTTTTCGTGCCAGGACCAATCGTCCTACTCAACGTCTTACGCTTCATGTGTCGCCTATTTCTCCTTTACCTAAATCATATGTTGATGCGTTTAATGATCCAAATTGGCAAAATGCTATGCAAGATGAATATAATGCACTTATTAAAAACAATTTCGGAACTCTTGTGCCTCGCCCCATGGATGCTTATTTTGTTCGTTGTATGTGGTTATTTCGCCACAAGTACTTAGCATATGGCACTCTTAGTCGTTACAATGCTCATCTTGTAGCAAATGGCAGTACACGGATAGAGGTGTTGATGTTGATGAGACTTTTGGACCGGTTGTTAAATCGGGATACTATTCAAACCGTTCTTAGTTTGGCTACTTCTCGACATTGGTCGGTTCTTACATGGTGATTTATCTGAGACAGTTTATATGCATCAACTCCAGGTTTTCGGGATTCTACGCATCCTGATTATGTTTGTTTATTACAGAGGTCTCTATCGGGCTTAAGCAGGCCCCTCGGGCTTAGTTTTAGCGTTTTGCAGCTTATATTACTCGTGGTGGGTTTCATTATAGTCGCTGTGACACATCTTTATTTATTTACAAATAGGGGATTGACACTGCTTATCTATTATTGTATGTTGATGATAATGTACTCACAGCTTCTTATGTGACTTTGTTACAACAGATTATTGCTTCCTTACATCAGGAGTTTTCTATGACAGATCTTGGGTCGCTTAATTATTTTTTGGGTATTTCTGTTATACGGGATTCTTCCGGGATGTTCTTATCTTAGAGGAAATATGCTATTGAGATTCTTGAGAGGGCATATATGGGTAATTGTAATCCTAGTCGAGCTCTTGTTGATACGGAGTCTAAACTTGAAGATGATGGTGATCCGGATCCAACCTTGTATCGGAGTCTTGCGGGTTCTTTACAATATCTTACTTTTACCCGCCCTGATATTTCTTATGCGGTGCAACAGGTTTGTCTTTATATGCATGATCCTCGGGAGCTTCATTTCTCGGCTCTTAAGCGGATCTTGAGGTATGTTCGAGGTACTTTAGACTATGGGTTATAGTTGTTTTCATCTTCTTCTACATCATTGGTTGCTTATTCGGATGCTGATTGGACTAGTTGCCCTACTACTCGGAGATCGACTTCTGGCTTTTGTGTATTTCTTAGAAACAACTTACTCTCGTGGTCCTCTAAGTGTCAACCCACGCTTTCTCGTTCTAGTGAAGAGGCAGAGTATCGTGGTGTTGCCAATGCTCTTGCTGAGACCTGTTGGTTGCAGAATTTACTACGTGAGTTACATACACCTTTGTCTTCCGCTACTCTTGTTTACTGTGATAATGTCACTGCTGTCTTTTTATCTTCTAATCCGGTTCAACATCAACGTACGAAGCACATTGAGATCGATATTCATTTTGTCTGAGATTTGGTTGCTGCTGGTCAGGTTTGAGTTCTACATGTTCCGTCTCGTTACCAGTATGCGGACATATTCACTAAAGGATTGCCTTCGGGTTTGTTTGAGGCGTTTCGTACCAGTTTGAGCGTTCGATGTCCTCCCGTTCCAACTGTGGAGGAGTGTTAGTCATCATTCGTTGGATATTAGTTGTCATTAGTTGTATAACAGTTGGATATTAGTTGTATTGGGCTCAAGCCCAAGATCTTAGCACTCTATATGTATCGTATGATGATGTTTAGCAATACACGAAACACATTACCATTCTACAGTAACAAGTGTGACTGTTGGGAGTGTTCTCAAGTTATGAATATAGAAGTCAATATTGTTGTAGTGGGATAACTTACTGAACATAGATCGGACAACAACATGTTTTCTCCATGTAAACACTTAAAGCAAGGCTGTCAAGATCACGATCTCATCTGAGATCGTTTTTATCTTTGCAAGATCGAGATCGTAAGATCCTACCACTTTGTCATGTATTCTGAATAAAAGGTAAACGAGTCAAACTATTTTGCATTTCTACTCAACATCAAACATAAATTCATATAACATACTCTTGAAAATATCAAAGTTCAAATTTGAAACACCAAGTAATAGTAAAAACAAAAAAGTCAAGTTTCAATTACGACATTAATGATTTAGAGGAATAATCTATACTATCTATAAAGCATTTCACTACAATTCTTGAAAACTAAAAACTTAAAACTTAAAACTTAAACAATTAATGCTGAAACGCATATAACAATTATACACTTAAATATAACAGTTGTACACTTAAAAAACCATCCTCATGATTTCGGTAAGCATATAACAGATGAGTCAATTAATGGAAACCTTTTAATACCTTTATCTATGTAACAACATTATTCGCACGTTACTGTTTCAGGCTCATTTACCTCCTAATTATTGGGTTGAAGCACTTAACATGGCCATTATCTTATTAAATATTTTGCCATCACGTGCCATTGACAATGAGATACATTTCACCGTCTTCTTGGAACCACACCTGACTAAAGTGTTTTACGTATTTTTGGGTGTCTTTGTTACCCTCACCTTGACACCACTCACAAACTTGAACAACGGGCTACACCTTCTATTTTTTGGGGACATGCCACCCATCACCGTGGATACCGTTGCCTTGACCTCGACACAAATAAACATCATTCATTTCTGACTGTTACAATTTGTGAGAGGTCTTCCCTTTTGGCTTGATGACACCAACTACACCACCTTCATACGATTTTCTGAATGAGTCATCTAATTTTATTTCTAATATTATTCGCTCAACACCAATCTCTAACACTAATAATAATACCACAATCCTAACTGTGCATAGTAACATACCCACTAAAGGCACACCTTCACCCCAACCGGCACAACAAAACCATTCAGTCTAGCAACACAATTTGAACGCTACTGTTACACCATTCATCCATCCCAATAATACACCTAACTCATCCAATCGGCTCAGCACCATACGTTTAACGCAAGCCCACCACAACTAAATAATCCACCACCAGAAATAATTGATCCACCCATAAACCCGAATCCCGTGTCTACTCATACCATGGTCACACGTTTTCGTGTCGGGACCAATTGTCCTACTCAGCGTCTTACGCTTCATGTGTCGCCTATTTCTCCTTTACCTAAATCATATGTTGATGCGTTTAATGATCCAAATTGGCAAAATGCTATGCAAGATGAATATAATGCACTTATTAAAAACAATATTTGAACTCTTGTGCCTCGACCCATGGATGCCAATATTGTTCGTTGTATGTGGTTATTTCGCCACAAATACTTAGTAGATGACACTCTTAGTCGCTACAAGGCTCATCTTGTAGCAAATGGCAGTACACAGATAGAGGGTGTTGATGTTGATGAGACTTTTAGCCCGGTTGTTAAACCGGGGTACTATTCAGACCATTCTTAGTTTGGCTACTTCTCGACATTGGCCGGTTCTTACATGGTGATTTATCTGAGACAGTTTATATGCATCAGCCTCCAGATTTCCAGGATTCTGCGCATCCTGATTATGTTTGTTTATTATAGAGGTCTCTATATGGGCTCAAGCAAGCCTCTCGGGCTTGGTTTCATCGATTTTCTGCTTATATTACCCGTGTTGGGTTTCATCATAGTCGTTGTGAGACATCTTTATTTATTTACAGACAGAGGATTGACACTGCTTATCTATTATTGTATGTTGATGATGTTGTACTCACGGCTTCTTCTGTGACTTTGTTACAGCGGATTATTGCTTCCTTACATTAGGAGTTTTCTATGACAGATCTTGGGTCGCTTAATTATTTTTTGGGTATTTCCTGTTATACGGGATTCTTCTGGGATGTTCTTATCTCAGAGGAAATATGTTGTTGAGATTCTTGAGAGGGCACATATGGGTAATTGTAATCCTAGTCGAACTCATGTTGATACGAAGTCTAAGCTTGAAGATGATGGTGATCCGGTTTCTGATCTGACCTTGTATCGAAGTCTTGCGGGTTCTTTACAATATCTTACTTTTACCAGCCTTGATATTTCTTATGCGGTGCAGCAGGTTTGTCTTTATATGCATGATCCTTGGGAGCTTTATTTCTCGGCTCTTAAGCGGATATTGAAGTATGTTCGAGGTACTTTAGACTATGGGTTATAGTTGTTTTCATCTTCTACTACA
>BQNB010162257.1:0-14583 GCA_026074375.1 Tanacetum coccineum | reverse complement strand
ACATTTTGTTCTCGTTCTTGTAATCTTTTTGGAGATTCGATTAAAGCAATATATTGCTTCTTTTTTTAGTTAGTTTTAGACATATACAAATTTTTTCGTGTTTAAGAAGTGTACATTATAATAGTTGCACAGGGCCTCCAAAAACAACGGGACGACCCTGCTGCTAATCTATGTTGTCAGTTGAGATCTATCTCTCAAAATATTAATAAGATCACATGATATCTATTCTTCAATCCTATAAAATATGATTTTAATATAAAAATTTATTACATAATATTAAATTATAAATTCTTGGAAACTTACAATCTATATATTAGAAAGTCTCAAATGGACGATAGAAATAAAATATTAAAACTGAAACGAAGTTAAACAATATTTCTTATAATGTGGACGATAGGTTCTAGTAAAGGAATAACAGGTGCTTTATTTGCTCATATATATAAACAAATTGGAATGGGCTTGCTACTTAGAGTTTGGCTCTGTAACATTACACTTGATGGATCAAATTTGAGGCCCCATTTGGATATTGGGCCCTGTGCAGTTGATCAATCTGCACAGGCCCATATCCGGCCCTGTGTCCCACAAAATACCCACTCAATAAAAAAACCATATAACGCATGTGGGTGGGATGGCTTTTCGACAAATAATGTGCGAATGACGAGCTGCATGGTAAGGGTTTAAGCGCCATTGGGCCATTGTTGGGTCGATGGGGGAGAATGGTGAGTGCTCACCGAGCTCTCTAACCCTCGTTCACCCCCATGATCCCACTGTTAACCCATATCTTTAGTCAATCAATTAGTTGTATTGCCAATCAATTAGTTGTTTTGTAATTATCCTTAGCTATACATTTATGGGATGAGTTGTAATCTTATGGGCTCAAGCCTATCTTGTACTATCTCCGTCTCATATTAAGTATCCAGTATGACTTTTTGAAGTCAATTTCCTTCAACTTTGACTATAAATATTTTTGCTTGTGTTATATAATACTTGATGAAAATTATACCTATGAAAAATACATTTAAAACTCAACTCATTCATATATTTTCCATCAAGTATTATATAACAAAAAAAAGAATTAGTTAAGGTCAAAATTGAATAACAAAGACTCTAAAAAGTCAAACATGACACTTAATATGGGACGGGGGGAGTAACTATTTATACGTATGATTTGAGGAATACAAGACACACAGATAATTCACCCTTCTGCATGGTATCGAGTCAAACTTGATCCTAACCCTAAAAATCCTCTACCAAATTCTGCATATTCCTACCAAAAACCCTAACATCCTCCTTCAGTTGTGATTTACTTTAAGACGTGCTCTGGTCACGTAAGGTTTTTTTTTTTGAAGTGCAAGGTCACCTCATTGTTACCATCGTGCTAAGGTCACAGGGTTTTTACAACGTGCATAGGTCGCGTTTTGTTTTGTGTTAATCGTGCTAAGGTCACGATCGTTTAATACGTGCATAGGTCACGGTTTTCTATTGGTTCGACATTGATTTGTTTAATCAAACATTCCTCACTTACATAGACAGACTTTTGGTAATATCATTTTCTTCTTCAGCCCATCGTGTGTTTCCACTTCGTTGTATGATTGAGATTGGAAAACAAGAATCTATAAAGATGATTAGCTCATTGGTTGCTAATGGTGGGACAAATAAAGGGATCCCATGTGATGACTAATCAGAACTCCAAGAATTATTATACCTTAATCCTTACTGCTGGCCCATCTTATTTAACTCTTGGCCCTTATTATTATTACCGCTCCAGCCCAGCGGCCTTTTCATTACCCATCGGGCTCCATTTACTCACCAGCCCAACTCAGCCCTTTGATAGCTAGCCCGGACCAACCCCTTCCTCAGGTAGCATGAGTTGCTACTGTTCATCAGGCCCAACCCGCTTCTAGTGCAGGTCAGCCAGTTGTTCATATCGGAGCTCCGGGACCCACTATTATCCCGGGACAGGAGACCACTTTGCCACATGCCTTTAGTGTCGTGACTTTACAGGATCCCGCTTCTAGCGCTTAGAATATGGATATAGGTGCGAGCTCTCATCTCAATAATTATGTTAATAGTCTTAGTGAAATTTTTAATATGTGTATGTATCCGTCTATCTCGGTTGGTGACGGTCATTCTATACCCGTCACCAACACGGGCCATAGTATTTTGCCAACTCCAACTAAATCTCTTTACTTAAATAATGTTCTTATCACCCATCATATTGTTAAAAATTTAATATATGTTCGTCAGTTTGTTCGTGACAATAATTGCATTATCAAATTCGATGCGTTTGGTTTTTTCGTTAAAGATTTCATGACGCGTCGGGTGCTTCTCCGATGTGACAGCACGGGGGATCTTTACCCAGTCACAGCTCCCTCTCTTATCCCTCATGTTTTCCTTGTTAGTCAACATACATGGCATCAACGCCTTGGACACCCATGGGGTGAAGTGCTGTTATTGATCCCAATGAATAAATCTTTAACTCCTTAGCTTGATGTAAGGTTTAGTATCCTTGGATAAATCCAAAGGTACTAAGAATGAAACTTTGAGTGAATGATATAAACTATGCAGAATCTAGTTTATACCACTAAGAAGTATAATCAATGAAACGGTAATATAATCAAAACTATAAGAATCAATATATTAATACGATCACTCTAATAAAGTGATAGGGTTTACAACCTTGAAGCTATGAATACTATGAAAGACTGATGATGAGATTTCTAAAACCATAACTTAGGATCTCCTTTTATACATCAAGGAATCATTTACAAGATAACTACAAATCTTCTAATAAGATTATAGATCTTCTATATTTCTAATCTTATACATATCTTCCTATCTTTATAGAATATACACCTTGAATAAGTCCATGCATATCTCTTCACACGTCTTTATCTTCTTCTGACAGTCTTAAGTCTTTAGCAGTATTAACTTCTCTTCAGCGGTATTAAGTTAGTACTAGCTAGGGGTGTTCACGGGGCGGTTCGGTTCGGTTAGTTGAAAGATTTAAACTATCCGTCGCGGGGCGGGTAATTAATTTTACTATCCGTCGCTGAACCGTACTAGACGGGTAACCGGACATGCGGGTACCCGAAGTGAGCGGTTACCCGCGGTTTGGGTCACGGTTAACCGTTTTTGACGTTTAATATATAAGTTTTAACCGTTAAAAAATTTACATAGTCCTAGAACATAAAATGTATTCTAGTAAAATTAAATTGACGTAGAATTTTAAAAGTCATAATAAAACCTTTAGTATTTCGTTACAATAATTGAATTTCACATATCATAATATAAATATTAAACAAAAAAAATAACTCCGACGTTATAATTACGATCACATTAAGCAAGTTTCACACATAGATTTTTACCAAATTTTTCCTTTACGACGAAAAAGTACGTTTATACAATAAAAGTATTGGCAGATGAATCATCGTTTAATACTTGTACATTATTTGAATATTAGTTAGAAAATAATCCATGTATAATATGCACGGTTTCGGTATTCGTTCACCGCGATATCTAAAAGTAAAAAACCGAAACCGAACCATTATAAGCGGGTTTTTTCGGTTTCTGTTTTTTTCGGTTTCGGTTTCGGGTTTTTTCGGTTTCGGATTGAGCGGTTCGGCTCGGTTCGTCGGTTTCACGGTTTTTTTGAACACCCCTAGTACTAGCATTACTAACTTTTACACTAGTAGTACTAACCAGTTAGTATTGTTAGTTATAATCTGAGCAGTACTAACATTTATGTTTGGCAGTATTAAATATAAAGACATTTAATTCCCAACAATCCTCCCCTAAACTTGTGATTGACCTCCAAATCATCAAGTTTCTTGAATTTAACGCTTTTAGCTCTGAGAAGATTCTTCTAAACACTCTTCTACTTCTGAAGTTGTGATCTTGTAAACCTGAGAAGCTCAAATGCCATTTCACTTTCATGATCCACTTCTAATCTTCTACATAGCATCTTTGATAGCATTTCTTGAGTAAGAGGATATTTCTTCTCTATCATCATGTGAATAGCAATTCCAGTATTCATCAGCAATACATGAATTCCATATGAGTCAAACAATCTCCAGCTTATCAAGTTGTAATCCTGTTGATTCTTCCATATTTCATCTTCTTCATCAGGCTCAAATAGGATCTTTAAATCTCCCTAAAGTAACAAGTCATATCCTTTTGGACTTGTTGTCTCATACCTTTCTTTTACTAGCCTGTGTAAATCTACCACATCCTGTCTGTCAAAATCATCAAGCATCTCACTGAAGATCTTGTAATTCTTAAAACTTCCATCTGCTCTGATGATTTGATAATACATAAAGTTTTTTATCATGATATGTGTCTTCTAATCAACTATTAGATACTTAATAGCCAAAAATTCAACTTCTATAACATATTCATCTTTTAGAACTATAGCAAAAATTCAACTTCCAAGCTTTAAGTTCTTCCTTCTTTGTATCATCCTCTAGCTTTTGTTTCTTCATACTTTCTTCATTATCCTTTCCATCTGCTCTTTTCCTAGCAAGTGTTTTCTTTCTACTTCCTCCAGCTGGCTTGCTACTGTCATCATTTTTCTTTACTTTTTCTTCTTCAGCAGGTTGCTTTTATTGAAGATCAAATCCAGGTCTCTTCATCACTTCCTTTTTAATCTTAGAATCCTTAGGTACAAAAGTATGATTTTGATCCCATACTCTTTTAAATATAAGTCTAATATCTTCATAGCTCATTCCCTTGAAATGACCCTGCTTATATCCTCCATGATTCTTCAAATACATGCACATGTTCTTCCTTACTTCAGCTACAGAAAAAGATCTATTTTGAAGTGCATGATATCTTATCACAGTAGGATCACTCCAATCGGTAACACGAGCTGGATCAGCTTTAGCTACAACTTCTTTCCTTTCATCCAACTACTTTTGCAAATCCAAGGCTTGTTGAAGATCATACTTCTCTTGTTCTTGCCTTGCTGTATCAATTTCTTCTTGTAACTGTTTAGCCATTTCTGCATCCAGTTCCTCTTGTGCTCTCACAGATGCTTCAAGATCAAGCCTTTCTTGTTCTTGTTCTGCTTCAAACTTTTCTTCTTGTTCAGCATTAAATCTGGCTTGTTCTTCTTCATGCAACTTCTGAGCTAATTCTTCATCAATACTCATTTGGACTTGAACTCTCTTTTTGATCTTCTTAGGTGGCTCAGATTCTTGCATAACTGCTTTGCCTTTATACCAGCAATACCAACTAATCCACTGGCAGTACCAACTCCATCACTGCCAGTACTAACTGTTCTTCTTCTTCTAGTATAACTCTGAACATTTTTAACACTTCTTCTTTGTTCAACTGCATCTGCAAGAACCTTAGTTGCACTGAACACTCCTAGATGCTCTTCAGGTTGATCACTAACATGTGTATCATCAAAATGCCTTTGACCTGTAACATGTGAAGGAACTAATGAAATTCCAGCATCAAAATCCATTTGTTCAATTAGACTCCTCCTTTGTTTGGAAGAATCCTCCTCATCGTCCTCATCATCAAAGACCATACCTTTGGCTTTCCTCCTAGCTTGGCTTGCCTTGACAGTCTGCTCTAACTTCTTCACCTTTCTGACAAGCTTTGTGGGAGCAGTACTGTAGGTTTGTTTTAATTCAGCCTCCAAACCTTCCACTTTCTTGGACAATGTGGTACAAAGAACCGTCAATTCATTAAGTGTCAAACTGCCCTCATCACTACCAAGTGATTGAGCCCTTGAGTGAGATGAATCATAGGGCATGCTAGCAGACTCTTCTGCATTATGGGTAGTTTGCATAGATGGTGGTGTAGTTGGTGGTTGAGAGGTGGATGGAGCACTAGTGGGTGTGTGATGAGGCTCAACTGGGACTGTTGACCCTTCACCCTGTAAAGTCTGACCTTGAACAAGCATTGTTTGAAACAATGGAGTGTCCACCCCAGTATATCCCTTAGAAACTCTTCTCATATTGTTAAATAGTTTGTTTGTAAGTGTAGGAGCAATATAAGTTCTTTTGTGAGGTAATAGCAGTCTTTTGTGTTTGTTTAAAAATATTTGTAAAAATCTTGGATACATCAAAATTTTTGTCTTACTATCTAAGTTTTTTATCATGCCATCAAAAATCATCTTAGAAAAGTTGAAAGTCCTGTTTGTGGCCAAACAAATGATAGAAGTTGCTATATTGCTACTAAACTGTTCCCAAGCAGTTTTCTTGGTACTCAAGCAGTGAAGAATGGTATGAATCAAAAATTTCCACTGAGGGGAAAAGTGTCCCTTTTGAAAAGTTAAGCTATCAAAGTTGGACACATACCCCATAAGAGCAAGTTGCTCACAAATCTGTAGTAGGTAAAGTGTTAATACCATCAGAATCTTCAAGCTTGAGATGCCTTCTTATAGATGCTTCAATAATGGTCGTGACTCTCCCATCAATGGTAGCAGTTATCTCCATTTCTCCATTCTCTGATGTGCTTGCAGAAGCAGTTTCCCAAAACTGATGAATGAGTGAGACATAGATGATTGGACTTTCAGTGAGGGCATACTTAATGTGACTTGTAGTGAGAAAATCAATTATCTGATGAAATCCTTCACTTCCTTCTGACTTCTGTAAGTAGGCGACCATATTATGTTTGTCACAAAATTCCAAATTCGCAATTGTTGAGTAAGAAGAGTTGATTAGTGTGCTGGGCTATGATCGTTTATGAAAGAATAAGTGTTTGGTAGAGTTAATTGAGACAATATAGATTTCACTTAAGGTTTTAATGTAACCGACTGAATAAAAGTTGTTCTTATCTTGAAGAAATCGAAGGATTTATAGAAAGATCAAGAATTATCCAAATCATAGACCCTTATAAGCGAAATATTTGGCAGAAATATCTTAACGGCTATTTTAAAATGCCAAAAATCTGTTATGCCTCAAACAGTACTAACGGTCTTCTAGATGTACTAAGTGTGGCCTAACAGTACTAACTTTAAGTCCAGTCGTATTAACTTTTCCCAGCAGTATTAAAATATGCCTAGCAGTACTAACTTAATACTGGCAATATTAAGTTTATGCCTAGCAGTACTAACTTAATACTGACAATATTAAGTTTATGCCTAGCAGTATCAACTCTAATGTTGTTCCAACTAGCATTTCCATCATAAATTAAGATTCTCACAAGATCTCTTTCTATTTTTCAGCTCACTTTATCTCTCAATTCTTTTTCTCACATAATCACTCTTTTTGTTTTTATCCAGACATCTCTCTTTCTGTTTTTCAACTCACCACATCTCTCAATTCTTTTTCTCACTTTATTCACACAGTCTTGTACAATGTACCATCAATTCTATTAGTTTCATACTGTCCTCCCCACTTCTAAGTGTTTTAACTCTTGAGAGAGGTGGGTCATTAGACTTTATAGATGCAGTCTCAAACCAAGTTTGAGCATCTGCATCCCCCAATATGGTATCTTGGCACCTGAGACCACTACCTGAACCGGTTCCCTAAGGACTTGACTCATTAAGTGTTGCCATGGATTAGGTCTTAATTTATGTTACCACTGTCTTGTGTTGCTTCTAAGCTAGAAGCAGTAGTGGCAGCCCTTTCCATTCTGTCACCCAACTCCTTATGGACAGCCTCATCACCAACCTTTTTCAGGGGAACCACTAGAATGAGGTATCTTAGTGTCCCGACATCTTTTAATATGCCTAGGTGGTTGACACTTCATACACTTTTGTTTGATGTGACATGTCCTTTTATTAATTTTCGACTGCATATGGTCATCATTAGCCTCCCCTCAATTTAATATCAGGTACTCAATATGCTTAACCTGCAAATGTTAGTCCAAAACCAAGAATATACAATCCAATGTGTTTTCTTGCTTAACAGTATTAATCATGACTAACAGTTTTAACTAGCAGTTTTAAGTATAACTAGCAGTACTAATTATACTTAGCAGTATTAACTTTTGCCTTAACAGTTTTAACTCTGTCTTCAATAATTATACAACAACATGCCTCTATTCATCACAAGCACACTAGAAAAGACTAGATAGACATGTGAGAATTCATGAGGATTCATATTTATGTATAACCCATGAATAAAAGTTAAGAACTGTTAAACCTCCCCTCAAACAATACTTCAGAGATTGAGTAACCCAATGCTAGCAAACAGAAAGTTAAACCTGCTAACATCAAAAGCCTTTGTGAGAAGATCTGCAACATTTTGGTCTGTGTGAATCTTGATCACTTGAATTAGCTTCTTCTCATAAGAATCTCTGATGAAATGGTGCCTTATCTCTATGTGCTTGGTTTTAGAGTGAAACACTGGATTCTTCACAATACAAATAGTACTTTCATTATCAATGTAAATCTTGGTGTTCATGAAGTTGAACCCATAATCAAGCATTTGATTTTGGATCCATAACACATGTCTACAGCAATTTGCAGCAGCAACATACTCTGCTTTAATAGTGGAGTTAGCAACAATAGTCTGCTTTTTTACATTGCTATGAAATCAACTTTTTGCCAAGAAATTGACAACTTTCTGTTGTGGATTTCCTGTCAAGGCTAGCTTCAGCATAATCACTATAAAAAAAACTTCCAAGTCAAATGGTGAATCTCTGGGATACTAAATGCCCAATTTAGGCTGACCTTTTAGGTATTTAAAGATTCTCTTCACAACATGAAGATGTGAAGTCTTAGGAGTAACTTGGAACCTTGCACAAGCACAAACAGCAAATGTGATGTCGGGCCTAGAAGCTGTTAAGTACATCAATGAACCAATCATTGATCTGTATAAATGAACATCTACTTCTTCACCCTCTTCATACCTGATCAATGCCTTTGTTAGCTCCATTTGGAGTGCTTTGCTGTCTTCTACTGTGTGGCAAAACAAACATTTTCAAAATCTCAGCCACATATTTATCTTGGCTTATAAAGATTCCGTCACTCTTCTATTTAACTTGAAGTCCCAAAAAGAAAGTAAGTTCTCCCATAGAACTCATTTGGAACTTATCATGAATCAGCTTTTCAAACTCAATACTCAACTCTTTCTTGGTTGACCCAAAGATGATATCATCAACATAAACCTGTACTAGTAGGATATCATCTTTATGTCTTTTAATGAATAATGTTTTATCAACTTGCCCCCTGTAGAAACCATTGTCCAACAAATAAGTGGCAATGTACTCATACCATGCCTCTTGGGCCTGATGTAGTTCCATAAGAGCCGTTTTCTTCTTCTACCTTGTAAACTTATCTAGAAGCTTGGATCTTCAAACCAGGAGGTTGACAACATATACCTATCCGTCTTCTATCTTCCCAAAAAAAAAGCACTCTGAACATCCATTTGGTAGACTGATCAAAATCTTTAAAGGAACATAAGCCAGAAATAGTCTATAGCATCAATCCTTACTACGTGCCAAAAACTTCATCATAATCTATACCTTCCTCTTGAGTATATCCCTGAGCAACCAGTCTAGCTTTGTTCTTCACCACAATGCCTCTTTCATCCTTCTTGTTTCTAAAAACCCATTTAGTACCAATTGCCCACTTGTCTCTAGGTAAGTCAACCAATGTCCAAACTTTTAGTAGTTTAAACTTCAGAAGCTCATCTTGCATTGCTTCCACTCAACTTTGATCTTTTAAGGCTTGAACTGGTTTCTTGGGTTTCATTTGAGATAAGAAACAGGCAAACAGACAATTTTGAAAGTCTTTGTGATGTGTTCTCCTAAGCTTTTGAACCGAGGAAATCAAACCATGTTCTTCATTTATCTTGGTCATGTGTCTTGTCTGTACATGTGTTTTTAAACTTCCAATCACTTGATCTTGAGGATGATTTTTAAGAAATTTTATGAAAGGAGCATCAGGAACTGTATAAGATGAAACCACATTGTTCATATCAACCTCTTCTTCCACATCTTCATCATCATAAGCATTACTAAAAATTCCAGTATCATGCATTGGAGAAATTTGGAACATGTAGAAGAGCAGATGCATTTTTGAAAGGAGAAAATCTTTTAAAAAGATGTTCTTCAAATGCATTAGCAGTACTAACAGAATGTCCAGCAGTATTAACTGGTGATGATGAAACATTATCAGTAAAAGATGGTCCAGCAGTACTAACAGGTGTACTAACAGTATCAATACTATTATAACTGTTAGTGTGTTCAATCTATATTTCCTTTTGAATTAGCCTTTCTGACTCACTTCTTGTGGCTTGTGCATCTTTTCTATTTTTATCAGAAGCTCCACTTTCATCCACTTATGTAGGCTTCATTCCAACATCTTCTTCACTATCCTTGGGACCTTGAGAGATTAATGGATCAGTTATGCATAAAGGTATTAGGATGTACTCTTGTTCAAGTTCTTTTTCCTTTTGAGCTTGACCTGTAACATTGTTATCTCTATTTCCTGAAATACCATTAGTTTGTTTTCCTGCAACAATTGGCACATAGTTCATAGATATTGTCAAAGAATCAACATCAAACAGCCAGTCTGGCCCATTTCCTTTTACATTAGGTGCATTTTCAAGAAATCTAATGTTTAAGGTCTCTTCAACTATTCTGGTCCTTTTGTTAAATACTCTCATAGCCTTACTAACCACAGAATACCTAACAAAATATCCCTCATCAGCTTTTCATCAAACTTGCCTAGATGGTCCCTGGTATTTAAGATGGTAACAGTACACCCAAAAGGTTTCATGAAATCTATCAATGGGGGTCTCTCACGAATAAGTTTATAAGGTGTCTTATTATGAGGTTTAATAACTAAGACTCTATTTAGCACATAGCAAGCAGTATTAACTGCTTCAGCCCAAAAGGTGGTTGGCAACTTAGAGTCAACTAACATAGTTCTTGCAGCCTCTATTAGTGTTCTATTCTTTCTCTCAACAACACCATTCTGCTGAGGAGTCCAAGCAACACTGAATTCCCTCTTAATCCCTTTCATTTTACAAAACTGGTTCATTATACTATTCTTGAACTCAGTTCCATTGTCACACCTGATAACTTTTACTTTTTGATCTAGTTGATTTTCTATTCCTGTTATGGAGGTCTTTAAAATCCCACAAGTTTCATCCTTAGTGGCCAAAAAGAATACCCAAGAAAATCTACTAAAGTCATCAGTGACAACTAGGCAATAAGACTTTTTTATTAAACTCTTAACATTTATAGGACCAAATAGATCCATATGAAGCATATGTAAGTTTTTGTTAATTGAGTTCATAAGTTTGGTCTTATAGGAGGCTTTGTGTTGCTTTCCTTTCTGACAAGCAATACAAAAATGATCATTTTCAAAGATCTTTGAGGGTAAACCTTTTACAATGTTTCCCTTCACAAGTTTATTCAATGTTTTAAAATTAATGTGCCCAAGCCTCATGTGCCATATATTGGTTTATCAATTGTGGCCTTAGCAAATGTAACATCTGAGAATTTTCGGATTTTTAAGATAACAATTTTACCTCTTCGACTTTTAGGTCTGGCTTGACTTACAAGAAGAGACGATGATTGAGCGCGGATGATTTAATAGGGGTGTAGCGCGGATAGAGAGAGATTGCTGCCTCTGAGAGTGAATTATCTCTGGAGACTTGTGGTGGGGGACTGGTAGAGTGTATGTGAGACACTTTGAGAGGTCATGTGGTTGAATGGGGTATGGTGAGGGTGTGGGATTATATGTGTATGTGAGATCTGGTTAGTGGGGAGAGATGTCTTGTGTTGTCTCAGATTTGCGTGAGCGAGTGCCAATATGACTAATTCTATGACAGGGCGAGAGTGAGATGTTATCCACACTGATGGTCTATCTGGGGTATTAAGAGTTCTAGGTAAGTTGGGGGTTAGTTCTGGTGTATTGTGGGGGTGGGGTTGGGAGGGTGGGGTAGTGTAGGTAATTGGTAGGGGTGTTTTTGATGAGTTTGTAGTTGAAGGGTGTATGAGGTTGGTGTTGAGTTTGGAGGGGGTAAAGTGGAAAATAAGATGAAAGGGTTGGAGATTATTAATTATAAGGGTTAGGGAGGTGAAATGGAGGTTGGGGGTTGAATTATGAAGTTGTTTGGGGGGTGGAAGTTTTGGATGAGTTAATACCAATTACACAATGTTTTTCCCTTCACAAGTTTATTCAATGTTTTAAAATTAATGTGCCCAAGCCTCATGTGCCATATATTGGTTTATCAATTGTGGCCTTAGCAAATGTAACATCTGAGAATTTTCGGATTTTTAAGATAACAATTTTACCTCTTCGACTTTAGGTCTTGGCTTGACTTACAAGAACAACCAATCTAAACACGTTTTCCTGCAGGACTCGGACCCTACAGCAATTCGATGTGAAACGACATTCCTGACAAATTTCCACAGTTTTTTCTTTTCCTCCCGAGACCTGGAAACGAGCCGAAAAGGGCTAAAACAACACCGCAAACATTTTTCGAACAATATACAACGCGGACACACAAAAATAATTAAATTTTGTTTTTAATTATCAGTATTTATTTAATAAAAATATTAAATAAATTAATCGTCATTTTTTTAAAGCGTTGTGGATAACGCGAATATTCGGGTTGAAATCCATTTTTATTTCGGACGAAACGAAACCGGTTCACAAAATGAACAACAGATATTTTATTAAATATTATAAAATATTTATGAAACATTATCAAGTAAATACTCATTTTTATCAGAAAAATGATTCGGGAAACAATGGCGCAAGTTTCGAGAGTTGAATCATTCGTTAGGTCGCTCAAATGAGTCCCGAACCATTCTTATAAAAACTATACCAAATAAGTTACACATTTGGTCCCTCAACTATTTCAAATTGGCACTTTTAATAAAAAGTTTTAATATATATAAATGTTTTATATACATCTTTTCTCATTTTCCATCTATAAAACACACACACACCCACATCACTCTCTCTCCCTCCCATACATTCCGGCCACCGGCCGGCCACCGCCGCCGCCGTCGCGCCACCGCCGGAAAACTTTTCCGGCGGGATTTTTCCGGCGAGCTTCAACACTCCTCCTCTTCGATAGATATACCCGATCCCCACTACCACGCGCCGTCTCTCTCCTCCGACTGCCTCCCCACCGGAAACACTACCACAACCGCCACCTTAAGGGTGCGTTCGGTGTAGTTTTTGGCCAAGAGGGGTGGGTGTGGGTTGGGTTATAACACCACGAGGGTGCGTGTGGTGGGACAGCCGCACCACTCGGGTGTGGGTAGTCTTGTTTTTAGCCCAAGGAGGCGTTTGTCGTGGGTTCGCAGCCGGGTCGGGCCGGGTTGTGGTTTTTACAGCCGCGAAGGAGAGTGTAGGTGTTTGTTTTATGGTGAAACCCACCACTAAGGTGGTTGTTTATTCGGCTGTGACAGAAAACCCGAGTAAGGGTGCGTCGGGTCTGTTCATTCATTGACCGAGTGCGTTTGGTTTGATAATAAACAAAAACCACAAGGGTGCGTTTAGGTTTCGCAAGTAGGGTGCGGTTGGTTTGCACCAACGCAAGGGTGCGTTTGTATGGTCACAGACGAGGGTGGGTTTGGTTCGGGTTATGGTTATAACAACCAAGGGGCGTCGGGTTTGGTTGCGGGACAGCCTAAGGTGAGTTGGGATTGGTTTATAATGATGTACCGGGGGTGTTTGTTTATCGGTTTAGGTCGGGTTTTGGCTGTGGGAACGGCCGGGGACAGCCGGGGTGTCGGGCTAGGCTCGGGACAGCCGGGGGTGTTTGTTTGTCAGGCTCGACAGTCAACATAAATGGGGGGCGTTGGGTTGTATAGAAACAAGGGTACGTTTGCTTTTATATCCGAGTAGGGTGCGAGTGGATTGTTAAAAAAACGAACAGGGTGTGTTTGTGTTAGGCTGTGGGACAGCCGGGGTTGGTTTGGTTTATAAGCGGGGGGTGTTTGTTTGATATGTTTACAGCCGAGAAAAGGGCGTGTTTGGTTTGTTTGGTTTAACAGCCGGGGGCTGTTGGGTGTTGGCTGCGAAACAGCCACTGGCTGCGTTTGGGTTTGTTTATGGATTAGGGGCGTTTGGTTTTGTTTATGGATTAGGGCCCGTTTGGTATAGTGGCAGCCAAACGGGGGTGTTTGGTTCGGATTAAGCATAACTAGAGCGCGTTTGTTTCGCGGGTCAGTCGACTAGGGTGCGTTGGGTGTATAGCAATTAGGGGTGTTGTTTTGAGTTTGGCACGAGTAGGGCGCGTTTGGATCAACGAGGAACAACGAGGGTTTGTTTGGTTTATATTATCAAAACGACAAACGAAAATAACTTAAGTTTTAATAAATATTAAAACTGGATAACTATTATTTGGTGGTTTTTAAAATGGTTAAATAAATATAACATTTATTAAGTGAGTTAAGATGAATTAACAATAAATATATATTAAAATTTTATGAATATAAAATTTTAACGAGATTTATAATTTATAAATCGGAACCAAAGGGGCGGTTAAGGGTTATATAAATACAATATTTATTAGTTTGTGAGTTTCGATATAACAACGTGAATATATATGTCATATCTGATAAACGCGGGAGTTGGAAAAATGGAAACGTGAATACTTGCAACATATATATTATAACTAGAAAGCGCGTGCATTTGAAATATTAAAAAACGAA
>BQNB010162256.1:0-14583 GCA_026074375.1 Tanacetum coccineum | reverse complement strand
GATAGCAACCCGGTCATCATCTTAAAGGCAAGTATTCTGTCAAAAAGGAAACGTGACCTCATAACGGGAATTTATTCTCGGGCATGGTCTACTTTATGACCATGCAAAGGCTTGTGTTTACTTTGTAACACAACACGTGCTTCCTATATACAATAGGTGTACGTGTTAGTGCATTTATTTGTCAAAATAAGTGAAATCTTATTGTTATTGGTAAAAAGTAGTCTTCACAATGAATCAGTGTTTTCTGTAATCACAAAAAGATTTTCAAAGGTAATTTGATCACTCAAACAATGACAACAGCTCTTTAAATAGAAAACAAGTCATCATTTGAGGGGGAGAATATGTCATCAAATAATCTTTTAAAATGGTCTTTCAAAATAAGTCACGGAATAAACGGATAATGTTTTGGATAATGACGGATAACATTTTTAAGGGGTGTTAATTTATATTAACTACAAGAGCTTTAGATGTCATTTATTTCAAACTTTAGGGACTTATTTGTAATTTAAGACTTAGTTGATTCTCACGAATAGATTTAAGTATATCAATTCTTCGAACACGATCTCAAGTATATGTGCATACTAGGTTTTGCTGATTCTGAGGTATCAAAACCAGCAAGGGGATGGAATAGATATACAAGAAAGATAATGAGTACACGTGATAGAATTCATACCCTATTCTCATTTTAGGTCATTCCAAGAAGACAAATGTCATAACCGTAGAGAAAATCAGTGTTTAACTTGTTACTTTCGGGTGCACTATTTCAACTACATGGGGTGGAGATATCTTGTTAATTTTAAGTATGCATCATTTAAGATACTAGGGGGAAGTGTTGTAAGAAGATTTTTTCTAAGCGTGACAAGATTGGTTGCTGATTCAATAAATGCTTCCTTAAACGGTTAATCTCTACGCTTATTTTTAAAAGGAGTAGAAATATTTGATAAAAGAGGTACACATAGGTTTGATAAGTATGATGATTCTTTAAGATAGTCAATATTCTGCAAAAAGAAATGAGTACATTTGGGACTTAGTTGACTTAGGTGTTTTCATTTCGACTACATAAGAGGGAATTATTGTGACATCCGGGACTTAGTTGACTTTGGTGTTATAATTTATATCATCACTATCGTATAAGGAGATATACGGACATCCGAGACTTAATTGACTTTGGTGTTGCGGTATCAAATTCTTGAAAGATTTAATTGTGTGCTTCGGATATCTGGGCTTTATACATTATGACTGCTTGATGCGGCTTGCAAGAAAGTTTTGAATCTACTCAAGAAAAGATTGCTGATTTTGGGGGAAGCTAAGACAACTTCTTAAGAGAGACTACGAGGAAGACCTACGGCTGCTACAAAGAACCATATGATTCTATCATATGATGTTCTCATCATTCAGGTCAAACCTCGTACATAATAATCTTGTGAATATATAAATGTGTAGTGTAGACTTAAAAATTAGGCATATATAGTGTTTGAGTATGAATTTTCAAGAATTTCTTAGTAAATTCAAAAAATCTCAAATTATTGTACTCAACACTGTCTTATATTCCCTCAAATATTGAGGGGGGGGGGCATTAAAATGTTCCTTTTAGTGATTATGTAACATTTTGTCCCTGAAAGTTTAATCAATTGATATCCAAAATATCAAGGGATTAACATTTTGGATAAGGGGAGAAAATGTGATTAAACAGAACTAAATCTTAATTGTATTGTCATGTGATCATATAAAATAGACTCAATGCACTCCAACACTTAACATGTACTACGATTATGGTGCACATGTTACGGGGGAGCTTTTTAGTGATGATGAAAAACTCTCAAAGTGTAAATCTTTTGATATTTATATCAAACACTTTGATTGAACTTTTCAATGATTTTGGTTTCGATTGTGATGGAATACCCAAAAGACCGACCATGTACTTCAATTTATGGAGTTCTAAGGTGGTTAGGCATAGGTATTCAAATCCCATGATCCAACCAGAACTGAAGGGATCTACCAGGGATATCCACTAGATAGTGTAGAAGTCCTTCAGGAAAAGTGCCGACTAAGATAAAGCTAGTACTGGAACAAACCCAACAAGGTACTAGTTATGAAGTCTCGGTAAGAGCTGAAGGGGTTGAAGAATTAAAAAGAAAAATTAAGATAAAGGGTGAAAAGAAAGAAGCCCTCCTTACACTTAGGCAGAAAAGGGTCAATACTATTTCTTGTCTTGAATCACAAAGTGGATTGCTGAATTGAAGACTGACATCATGGACCCAATGATGCAATGCACAACCCTCCCTAGCCACTCAAGGTCTCTGAACAGACTCTTGTTTCATTTCTCACGAAGATTACACTCATTTCTATTGACTTTCTCACTCTGAGTTGGTTGATATTGAAAAGGTGGCAATCTGCTCTAGCCTCCGATCTCTAAAACCAAAGTGCACTATTGAGTCTAAAGCCAAAAAAGATCATCCATAAATCTCATTAGGACACTTGTTAAAATTATGCTTGCTAAGTTACACAATGTGAATAACAAGATATATATTAAGAGTCCTACGCATTATCCTTGTGATTTTGCCAGAACATCAGAGTGATACTTATGTATTCACAATGAAGATGGAAATCTGCTTGAGCCACATAAACAGCTCTTGTAGGTGACTTGAGCGGTTCTTATGAAGCATATACTTGTGACAACTAGAAAGCAACAATGGTGCGATTCTCTATGAATCAAACTTGTTCTAGGTTATGGATCGACGATTAATGAATTTTGAATTGCTTAAAACTCTTGATGTGTCACAAAACCACTTTAGCAAGTGATACGTTGATTAATTTTCAAATCAATTTTTTCAATTTAATCGGTGAGATAGTAACTCACTAGTTTACTCTTATCGTGCTATCTGCTTTGAGAAGTTCCGATAATGATAACATGCCGAGTACGATGAATCTAATACATATGTGTTAGAAAGATTCAATACTACAAGCAGGAAATCCTATCAAGGAGATTCTTCTTAAAATTGAATCTACCTAATCACAGGTCGATCCTCACGGATTACGAGGTTACATCCACCAAACCACAGGAGAATGACAAAGACCTATTCGTCCCACCCTTTATTGCTATGTTTTATTTCAGGGAATATATAAAGATGGTAATGGGAGGTACCATGCAGTGACTCACAGATCAATAGCAGCTTGCTCATTATCTTTGACCCGTTATTTATAGAGATACCATGAAAGCTCAAGTACATGTTTCAAGACTTCCGCTACTCTGATACCGTACATCTCTCTTGAAGTGACGAAGTATTAAAGTTAAAAAATTTCAAAGAAGTTTCCGTCACTTTGATACCGAACGTCTTTCTCGAAGTGACGAAGTGTTAAAGTTAAAGAACTTCAAGAAAGATGCATCATTAAAGCTTTCAAGCTATCAACATCAGTAAGGTTGAGCATGTCAGTCCAAAAGTTACGAGTTTACATGATGGAAATGTTTACAAGATGGCGAAAGGATTATGCTTGTTGTGATCTTTAAGTTGCTCAGACACATATTCCCATACAAGTCAAGATAAAAAGGAACAAGCTCAAAGCCTATAGTCAATGTCATACGCAAAGCAAGCATAGACTAAAGATCAACTTATTACACAATAAAAGACTCAGATCAAGACAAGAAGCTTCAATGATTAAATGGATCATAAGGTCGCAAGGAGAGATTCTTATGATCACCCTTAGGGGGAGGTTGTTGAAATACAGAAAAGTGTTGATCATTTATGAGATCTCAATGATCGTCCCTTAAGGGGAGATTGTTAGGAATTTAGTTTTTAGTGAAGTGATGACCAATATTGTTATCACTTGTGTGGTGGTGCACATGTTTATTGTATTTGTCTTTACTTGATGGCTCTTGGAAAGGTATACGATTATACACGTTCAAGTATATGTATAAACGTTGTTAATAAATATTCATATTTATTAAGTCGTGTTTTAATTCGTATAATATCCGACTAATATTATAACTTGTCCGATTCGTTAAGTGTTCATTAAAATCACTTTTGTTCATAAAATACCCTTAGGTTTTCTATATTTACAAAAACAGTCCCTATGTTTATGAAATATAATATTTACATTTTAAACCCCTAGGTTTCCATATTTACACCTTTAGTCCTTTAACTTAAGAAAAGTACACTTTTGGTCCTTGTACTTTCAAACAGTCCCTCAAGTTTTAGAATTGACAGAAACAGCCCCTAGACTTTATAAAAACAGTTTTTGGCAGTTTCTACCCTAAGTTTCCATTTTTGACACTTTTAGTCCCTTAACTTACAAAAATTACATTTTAAGCCCAATTAAGTTCTAACAAGTGGCAACAAGTTTTATTAAGCTCCAATAAGCCATATAAGCTATGGCAGCTTATAAATAAGCTCGGATGAGCTTATTTAGGCTTATTGGACCTTATTGGGCCCGTTAAGGTCCAATAAGCAATTTACATGTCCAATCTAGTTTTCAAAGGTACATAGGCCCTCATTAAGCTTATTTAAGCTTATTGAAACTGTTTGGCTTAATAATAAGCTCGGATGAGCTTATTTTGAGCTTATTGGACTCGTTAGTCCAATAACTCTAGCCCGAAAGGTTTTCAAAGTCCATTAGAGTTTCAATACACGATCCAACTTATTTTTCTTATCTCATTAAGCTCTTATGATTATAATTAAGCTGTTTTTATTGTATGGCTTATTCAATAAGCTAATAAGCCTCGTTAATGGGCTTTTGGGCCCATTATGAACTCGATAAGCCTTTTAAGCTTTTAGGCTTGATCTCTTAAGGTCCATTAGCTACTTAGACTTCCTATAAGCCCTAACTTTCTGTCTTACTTCCCCCAATAAGCTGTTAGAGCTTATTTGGCTGTTGGGCCCGTATTGGGCCTCGTAAAGGCTTGATAAGTTCGTTAGTGGCCCGATAGGACTTATTTTCGTGACTTACTATCTAACGAAGTTAAATAAGCTCTTAACCCATCAATAAGCTTAAGTGAGCTTAATAATAAGTCGTTGGTCCCAACTAACGGGCTGGGTTTAACGAGTCCATTAGTGACACGTTAAGGGTTTCCTTTTGCGTTTTACTAACCAACGAGTTTAATAAGCTTCCTAACCCCTCTATAAGCTCAAGTAAGCTTAATAATAAGCCATGGTTCCCCCACTAACGGACTATTGGGCCCATTAACATCCGTTAATGGACTGTTTGGCCCAACAAGGCCCGTTAGTGGCACGTTAATGAAATAAAGGCTTGTTAGGATCACTAGCACCAAATCAAACTTGTTTAGCATTACTCACTCGTGTTTTATCACATGCATTAGTTTTATAAGTTAATATACGCTTCCCCAAGCCAAACCATCAAGTGTTCATGAAATGTTTACGTATAGGTTTCGTGTATTTCGAGTGTATGTGATAGATTTCATGTTAGTTTCCATTCTTGAAATTAAATGATAAAGATTATGCCTTAGCTCATATTTAAGTCTCGTTTTATACCTTTTAACGTGTCCTAGCACCACACAAGATCATAACCATTTATATTATGTGCGTAAACCATGCACGTTCATGCTCACGTTATCTTGTTACACACAAGTTAACATGACACTTACAACTAGACACGAATAAAAATGAATGAGATATAGATATGTATGGCTTAGTACGTGACTTACAAAGGTCCTAGTGATTTGGTTCGAGTTAGGAAGATAACCCATAATGTACACACAATCGAATAACAAACCTAAACCTCCAAAGTTTATCAAATACCCCAAACTTGGCTTATGCACCCCTCCTAGGTCTTTGTACGAAGTCCTAGTACTACTTGTATGCTTAGAATTGAAATGAGGGTGCGTATGGGTCTGGTTATTGCATGTCCCGAATGTAAATGAGAGAAAATATGGATGGTTTTGATTGAGAGGGTATTTAGAAGTTGTAAGAAGTGTTTAGGGTCAAGTATAAGTGTGTATATATAGGCTTATGAATTAGTTAGTTTCCCTAGTCCCTAACTAAACCAATTTCGTGCCCTTAATAGTGGTTTTGAGGTTTTTTAGTTAGTCACACATGGTTTCTTGCTAAACCACTTAGTACATTCTTAATTACAAGATATATGTACAGGATTTCTTAAGATTTGGCAAATTTTGGGTTGTGTGATGTTGTTTCTAGCCGCGGCATCAAGGAGGGCAAAAAGGATCAAATGGTTTTTATCCATTGTATATTAAGGTGTCTAGGGAACATTTAGTACATGCCTTAATTAATCCATAGTTGTACATGTACTTAGTATAAGACTTAGGAGATTTTCTAGTTGATTAAGCAAGTGGGACGAGTAGGATTAGAGGGAAAAATAGGTTTTTGAAATCTTACTAAGATTATGCATGTACAAGACTTAATTAAGAGATAATTGTACAATGTAGTGTAGGTATCCATTGTATTATGGTTTTTGTTTACCTATATTAGGCCATATTGAGTTATTGACACAAGGATTGAATAATTTTTGTGTTTAAGGATTAAAAGTGGTTATTGGTTTGAGTCTAGGTATTTCCGAGGTGTGTCTAAACGTATTTTATTGCGAAACGTAAGCCCTTTTACGTGACCAATAAAAATAAAACACGCAAAGTTAATAATGATCTTCCTAATAATTACTTAACACTTGCTTGACGTAAACCTTAATTCATTTGGTGACTGTTTATGTTAAATGATTATTTCTAGTCTACGCGCTTTAGCTTAAAAGATAAATTAAAAGTAAACGCGCATCGGACCAAAATAAATAGCGACGAATAATAGGAGTCGTAAAATGACCTGAAATTGAGAAATGTTACAGTTGACATGGTAACATCAAAGTCAACTAAGTCCCGGATTTACACATTTCCCCCCATGATGGTTGCGAACTCTCAAAAGCATCATTGTCGTGTACGTCTATATATTCGAGAAGTTTGTTTCGTAAGTACAAATCTTAAGATCCAAACGAACCATTACCCTCTTGACTTCACAAACCGTAGAGGAGATGAAGCAAGAATCAAGAAAACTCGGTATAATCAAGGTCTTGTACATGAATATCATTGAAGAACTTTGAGAATTTTCCTTAGACTGTGAAGTACCATTGTCTTGGAATATCATAATAATGAGGATTGCTGATTACATCTCGACCTTTATACTCTTTGGCTAACTTATATACCACCTCAAATTCCTGTCGGCTATTTTGTGATCATTGGTGGAAGTAAACACCGATAACCAAACTTGACAATGAAGTAAATGTCCCCCGACCCCCAAAATTGTTACGTGAAGCTGCCCTGTTGGTTGATTGAAAATGGTGAAAAGAATTAATCTATAAGTAACATCCTATACCCGACTGCAAAAGTATAAGAAGTATAACACCTCTTGTAATTATCCACATCGACATCTACGTGTGACACTGAGCACTACAATGTAACTTCATTAAGTGATAGTTATCCAGGTCTTCAACCAACCACCCCGATTGTTGGAAACTAGATAATCCAAGTCTCAATTATAAGTTGTATACGTTCAAGCAAGTCATCAATTGATAGATTGGGTTTAAAGAAAAGGGGTAGAAAATAGAAGGAAGTTTTGATGATGAAATAAGTAGACACCTTCGTGAAAGTCAACTTCAATCTCAAATAAGGGATACCAAATCAACTTCGTGATCACTTGTCATTGTAATCTAAATCTTTAGCCGTTCGTCGTTTTAGTAAATATTATAAGAATAAATCCTGGTCTCGTCACTAAAATTATGTCACTTTGTCATTATAAGGTAATTATATACTACTAATGACCATATTACTCTTTAAATGTCACAAATGAATTTATCAGTCCTTGTTTACACGCCACATTTCAGCCCATGAAAATTTTCTGATTAAGTGCAATAAACATCACCAATCAACGCACCCTACAAGACTTTATAGTCTAAAATTAGGTCCACAAGACTTTACAACGGCCCAATACTTCATATTTGAGTTACCTAATTTCGTGGGTATATAACAATACCCATAAAACTATCTTAGCCTAATTTTACTCCTCAACACCTCCGCCTCTCCTAATTGCTCTCCCCAAAAACAGATCTAGACTCATTTCAATGAACAAATATCATTCTGTCACAAGCCAACAAGAATAATTAATCTATCTCTAACCATCTTTGAACAACACAAATCAAACACACCATTTTCTTTGTCATTACATGAACGGCTTCTTCGATCTCTTCATAAGGTCTTGGATAACGTGTAATTGTTTTTGTTTTTAATCGAAACAAAGAGATTGATATAACAGTGTTGTTATGATTCATTCTTTAATTTCGTAAATCAAAGATGGTTCTTACCATTACATAGATCTATGATGAGGTTTTGTATGTCGCATGATTGATCTTTTATAAGGTCTTAACAATGAATTGTTACCCACGAAAACAAACAATTTGAGATCAATATTATTGTTTTAGTTTTGAGTAAATGATGGTATTTTGGAGAAGGAGTGGTGATATTGTGACGATGGGCATTTAGGTTAGTGTTGGTTTTGTGATGTGGTTGTTAATGTTGTTGTTAGGATCATTAAAAGTGTCGATTATGTGATTTTGTATTATTTAAGTCATTAGTGTTTCTTTTGATAATGTCAAAGTAGTTTGTAATAAGGCATATTATGCTAAAAGAATGAAATAGAATAATTACCAAAGTCTAGGGACTAGATGTGACAAGTTAGGAAAATAAGGAAGGGAAGCCTCCTTCCATCACCTATAAATACCCCTCTAATCTTCATTAGAGGGGGATGCACTTGTAACAAACTCTTCCATTTTCCTTCTCTTTTATATCATTTGAATTTCAAATACTCGCCCTTCTCTACTATTCTCTCTATGCATACATGTTCGATATGATTGATTCAAGATTAATGTGACCTAACAAGTGGTATCAATCTCCAATAGAGAATTAGAGTGTTCGTTTTGTGAGGTTTTTTTTCACGTCTGAGAATTTGATTTGTGTCCGAGAAGCGTACAATGATGTTCGGAGAAATCGGTTGAAGATTTTGAGCTTTCGAGATCGATTTTGGCAGTAAATTTGAGTATTTGGGATTATCGAGTGTAGTTTTACTTCGTTAGCAGTTCTCGGAAGTGGTAATCGTGTTCTCGGAAGAAGTTTAGCATTCTCGAAAGTGTTATTCTTGTTTTTTAGCAGATTCAGTAGTGATAGTTGTGTAATTTCGATAAGAAATATCTTGTAATAGATATATACGACCTTTCGGTTCTATCAAAATATCGTGTCTAGAGGCTTAGTTCAAACTCCCCCCCCGGGTTTTTATCGAGTTTTATGAGTTTCACATTTTCGGTTTTATTGAATTTATGAAATAAGGTTTTGCTACATTTTATCTCGGAAATAAGCTTTCAAAGTCATAACATACATCCATTTCACGGTTTTATCGTGAATTGGAGTGTTGAAAAACAAAATTTCTCAAATTTTAAAAATTCGGACGTCAAATTCGGTTTTATCGAATTTGAATTTTAAGGACTTTTGGATTATCTAGTCATCATAAATTTCGGTTGCATCGAATTTGTGGTTATTAATAATCCATAATTGTTGAATTTTTCAAAATTTGGACCTACCGAGTTTGTAGCTAAATCGAGTTTTAGGTTTTACCGAGTTTGAATTTCCGAGTTTAATAAGTTTGTAGATTACGGAGTTTGTGTACGGTTCAAGAAGTATATCGATCTTCAGACTACTTATTATCTATGAACAGTGTTGTCCGAGTTTGACTACTGTTACCGAATTTGATACTATTCTCACAAATATCACTCATTTTCGTCTACAAAGATCCAATCTTTGAATCATAAGACATGTCGACATCCAAAACATACCAACAATCCCTTGCTGATGCCGATTATGAGACTATGTAACACCCTCATTTTTACAATATAGCAGCGGAAGCTAATCTGGGGTATTACTTCATGGAAACAACAATCATAATCATAGAAAACGAATCAAAAGAGACGTTGTTCAAAAGATACATTATCATTCATTTAAAATCAGAGTTTTACAAAGGCAGATCCCAAAATCTAGTTACATACAATGTGAATGATAACAAGTTTTAGCCATCTTCAAGTCCATGCCACTCCATGCCATAAGTTGCTCAATTACATGGGATAAACATGCATAAAAAGAATGGTCAACACAAAGGTTGAGTGAAATTCATAGGTTTGATATGTAATAGTTGAATACAAGTTATCATAATGGAAATATTGGTATTGCAGGGATAATTATCATGAGAACCGAATAATAACATGAGAACAATATTATCAGGAGCACAGTATTATCATGAGAACAGTATTATTACCTTTTTTAAAAAAAACTCATGAATACATAAAGAGATTAAAAAGATATTGGGGATATTACCCAAAGAGATATTAAAGAGATATTGGGGGATATTACCCAAAGAGATATTAAAGAGATATTGGGGGATATTACCCAAAGAGATATTGGGGGATATTACCCAAAGAGATATGTACTTAGGCAATAATATATCAGGATAGCATATAGTTTAGAAAACACTTGCATTCATGGTGTACAGCAGGTATCACAGGTTTATAAAGTATGTGAGGTTATGAACTCATTAAGTCTTTGAAAAGTAATCACATTGTTATGAGTATATAAAAGAGTTTGTAACAAGCATGTATCCCCCTCGCGGGTTTATAAAACATGTAAATAAGTAAAGGCGAGGTTATGAACTTCACCTGATAGGTAGATGCAATAAATATTCCAAAATGAAAGCGGACGACCTTATCACAATCTTAACGGGAAAGGTTGATATAGCAAAATGATAGTAAACAGCCACGTCACGCAACCTGAGTAAATATGTCAAGTCTTAGGAAGATTGTACTTTAGAACTTTGGTTCAGAGAGTTATGAGTTTGATTGAAGAGTTTGGAATTATTGTATCACCGTTCGGGCCATCATAATTCAGAAGTCATTTAGTAAACGTTTGAGGAGCTAGGGCACTTTAAATCGTAAACCCAACAACTCAGTCAGAACGTAATACCAAGATGAAACCCCTTAATATGAAGCTCCCTAGTATTGTGGTACAATAGAGATCCGGGACCTGATTTATAAAGGCACATTGATGATGAATGATATAATGGTTAGAACATAATCGGTTTTAAGCGTTTTATTCAATATCTGGAAATGTTAAGCACGTCAAGCGTTAATTAAAGTTATGTCTTGTAATGTTTTGAATACATTTTTATACTTTTTCAAAATGTTACATTTTAGACCCTTGAGAATGAAAAATGGCAAAATATACCCTTGGAGTTTGCACTTTTACGAGTTTGGTCCTTCAAGTTTAAAAGATATACAAAGTAAACCTTGTACTTTGGAAAGTGACATAATAGACCCCTATAGTTATAACTTTGATAAAATGACATTTTCAGCCCTTTTAGTTATAAGTTTCCGAAAGTTACGATATATACCCCTTGCATGGAATACTTTTGCAAAACAAGTCCGAATTGCCATGCAAGCTTATTTTAACATTCCAAAAGACATTTTCAGGTTATAGCTTATTAATATAAGCTAAAATATGAAGGTTTAACATAACGAAAGTTTAAAATAACGATTCGTTAAGCTAGGAAGCAAAACGGGTCAAATTAGGGTTTCAAAACGTAAACGTGCGGGTTTTAAGTTCAAATTCCTTCAATAAAACAATAAAGTAGTTTATTTCACTTAATTAAGCATGTTAGGATAGATTATAACAACATTTAGCCATTATAACATTTAGTTTTATGAAAAACACGAAATTAGGGTTTCGGGTGTACGGTTTTGGATCAAAATGGAAAATGAGCATGAATTGAGTTATGAAACTTTAACAAGAGCTTATGTATGATCATATGAACATCATAAGGGTGTAGTAGTAGGTATGAAGTTGATAGAACCTGGGTTTGAGCTTATAGCTTGGAAACGGGTCGAAATTGGGACTTTTAGCCTAGAATAACGACTCCCGGGCTTCTTTTCTTGGTTTCTTTTGCTTCACTTCTGTTCTTGGGACTTCTTAAGATCTCTTAGAATACATATTGAGCAAAGGATTGCTGCTATGATGGGTTATAGAGGAGGAAGTGGGGGATGATTTGAAATGAAGAGTATGTGCCCCTATTTATAGTGTTGAAGACCCTTAGAGGCCAAGAAACTTTGATAACCAGGTTAGGACACATGGGGGTGATGTGGAGAGGCTAGGGGCTGAGTAAGGAAGGCTATGGTGCAAGGTGGAGGTGGTTCTAGACGTTTTAGGGGTGTTTGGTTTGATTTATACATGGCTATTTTTGGACAGCCAACATCAGTCTTGGTAAAATGGTTGCCATTTGCAAACCATAACTCCGTTGAAGCTCAAACCAGTCAGCATTGTTAGATATTTGAGTCCTCTACAACGTTTAGTTTTACATATTTGGTGGTTACTATACAAAAATTTAGAGATAATAGCCATTTACTACAGGTGTGCAGAATCTGCGCACCTTTGCCATTTCGGCTATAACTAATTCATCCGACGTCGAATCGGGTTGATTCCACCGGAAAAATGATCACAAGACATAGGGATACAACCTAGTGTTTTCACTTAATACCCAGAACCTATTGATTTGCCCAGATCCTATGTTTTATAGACTGATCCGATTATGAACTAGGGCCTAGTTTTAGGTTTTAGGGTTAGAACTAGATTATGGTTTTGTTTTAGGGTTTCTAGGATTTAATTCATGTATAATGATGTTATAATGATGAAAATAGATTTATAATGTTGTAAATTAAGTATAGTACACAATTTGATTAATAGGTTTAGTTTAAACGGAAATAAAAACCAAGAAACGGGTTATGGTTTAGAAACTAGCTCGGTTTAGGGTTTCTTGTTTTGATTTCATGGAATCTTATGAAATGAGAATGAATATGGAATGTAAATGAAGTTCATTACTTGCTTTTAACTTGTACTTAATAGATTGTATGAAATTCTTTAGGAAAACGGAGGTAAAACGGCTAATTTGGATGTCATGCTTAATGACTTGTACATTGAGCTTTTAAGGACTTGTACTTTGACTTGGAGAGATTTTTATATTTCAAATGAGATGTTATATTACTTGTACATATGCTTTAGTAGCTTGTGCAATCATTTAATGTTAACTCTCATGGAATTAGGATTAGAGGTAAACGAATAACGGTTAAAGCCCGTCTTGAATATAAGTGCAAATGGTCATTATTGAGTAATGTACTTGTAAAAATGATAATAGATATTGACTTGTCATGTTAATGATGTTAATAAGTATGACATATATGAAGATATGATTGACATAGGTAGGTTGCGTGAGCTCGTCTACTTTAGTTATGCAAGTCATATTGCATATTGAGATAGTGAAAAGTAGTAGATGTTTCCTTGGTGGTATGATTATGAGAAGAATAATGAGACATTTAATTGCACGATATTGATCTAGAAATCACAGTTGGAGATTTTGGCATACAATTCCTCCTTTCTGAGTAATTCTAAAATGATTCTTAGATGACCTGCGTGTTCTTCTTTGTTACGAGAGTAAATGAGAATATCATCGATTATTATGAATTTGTCCAAGTATGGTTTACACATACGATTCATGAGTCTATGAATACAGCAGGCGTGTTAGTTAAACCAGATGGCATTACTTGAAATTCATAGTGTCCGTATCTGGTTCTAAAAGCAGTCTTAGGAATATCTTCATTCCTTACTCTCAATTGATGATAACCTGATCTTAAGTCAATTTTCAAGTAGACACTCGAACCTTGAAGTTGGTCGAATAAGTCATCGATCCTGGGTAATGGGTAACGATTCTTTTACAGTAAGTTTATTCAACTCCCGGTAATCGATACACATTCTAAAAGATAAGAAGAAAGACGGATATCCTGGATATATACCTTTCGGTTTTTATACAGGATATGAGATTTAGTCAGGTTTTGCTTTGGTCACCTCGAATGACTAAAGTTTCATCGTCGATTGGGATGTGGATGACTTTCTTGTCGCAAAGAACTTTGGCATGATACTTGGGTAACCAATCCATACCAATGATGACGTCGAAATTACCAAGTTTAATTGGCATAAGATTTATTTTGAAAGGTTGGTTTAACAAAATCAGGGTGCAACCCTGGATAACGGTACTATGAAATAGTAAGGTATAACAGAATTGTATTATATCATGAACAACTTGCTTTTATACTTTACATAGTCAAGATTTGACAAGTGTTGTTATTTATACCACACATCTTGTGGTTAGGTTCTAATAAAAGCTATAACTAGAATCAAATCTAGTAGTCCGAGGGTCCTTTGTTTCTGCAGTTTCTGGTCAGATGACCCACTTTGTTGCAAGTCTGACACTTGACAGTGCAAACTCCTGTGTGATGCAGGGTGCATCTTGTACACAAAGGAAGGTTTCCATGGTACCTTTTGGCAGGATAAGTCCTAACAGTTTCTTGTCTTCTATTCTGCTGGTGGTGGTAATCATTGTTACGGTTGTTATTGTTGTGGTTATTTTGATAGTTGTCGTTGTTGCGATTGTTAGAGTGGTTATTGTTGTTGCGATATTTGGGGTAGTTGTTGTTGTCGATGGTGTTTCT
>BQNB010162254.1:0-14583 GCA_026074375.1 Tanacetum coccineum | reverse complement strand
TTTACCTGCTTTGTATAAAATATAAAATTACAAAAATAATCTTCTCTCAACCCCTTAGATCTTTGTTAGATTTAGTTTGAACCTTCACACATTATTCCCCCAGAGAAAGATAACAACCCCCGAGTCTTACCTTACTACACTACAATGGTTAGGTACTCTGCCTAGGGGATTGTAAAACTCTTTGCGAGTTCGCAAGACCCGCATCAAGTTTTTGGCGCCGCTGCCGGGGAATAATTTAGTTTCAAATTTTATTTAGCTTAGGTCTACTCGCTTGATTCATATCAAGTAAGATTTTAATTTCTGTCAATTAGCTTTCTTGTAGTCTATCTTTTTTTCGTTCCATTTGTTCGTAAAAAAAACCATTTTGTTTATATTGTAAATAGAGTTGTCATTTAAAATGTATAGTTATAGTTATTCTAATTTAGATAAATTAATATGGTTAGCTGAAACCTTGAAAAAAGGTTCCCCTTTTACACTAGATAGTGAGACCAATGAACCTACTTTGAGATCTTATCAAGTTTAGAAGAATTTTTTTATAGGGAAGACCTTAGGGAAAGTGACCAAATGCACCAAACTTGTGAGAAGAACTCCTTAGAAATGACCCATAAGTTAGATGACATGATAGAATTTCCTAAGTCACAACCTAAGGAAACATATAAGGAGGATTTAGATAGTGAGATGGTTATAGTTAAGATACCTAGGTGCATGTAATGGTTAGATACATATGATAAGCTTATAGGTGATCTAGATATTATGGAGGATAAGGCGGAAAATTCGATCCCACTTAGTATCCCACAAGTCCTACCATCATTTGAGGAATACACACCGCCCGTGACTTACCCGGAAGAAGTATAAGAGACTTTAGGAACCCCGATGGAGGTAGAATTTTTGGACCAACCAAAACTATAGGATGTAGGTTTGACTAATCATAACATTCCTATTAGTTACAAGGAAGTTCCTATTTTTGATGAACCGGAGCCTCAATCACAACCTTTACATAATTGTCTATCCTTAGATGTAATTTTAGGAGAAGAAAGAGGCCCGATCCACCAACCAAGCCACATAGTCCGGATATTCTTAGGATGAAGGTAGTAGATCATTTAACCATTCATACACCACCTTCACCTCACGTAGCGTCTTTCCACCCAAAGGATATGCATTGCTATTATCACCTATGCATGGATGATCCTAAGAAACATTATGGATTTAAACCAGGTTTATTAAAACATAGTGGATGATGTTGATTTTTTGAAATTAGAGATGATAGAAGATAATTGGGAATTAGAATTTAAAGAAGTTTCTGTTCTTGGAAGAGGACTTAATTTACCCGTTAGGCCAAATAAAGTAGAGAAGGTTGGGATTAGAGATTCACACTATTTAGATCATATATTTCAACAAGTTTTCCAACATATAGCTCCTCTTCACCACAATGGTGTGTACCGTTACTATCACCCACACTTGACCTTAAGTGTAGTGGAACCCTCTCCTTTATCTGTTAAATAAGGGTAGAGTCAGGCTTATGACTCGAACAAAAACAAGTACTTTTCAGAAGGCAGCCCAATCTTTTATTTTATGCATTTTAGGAGTGTTATGTGTGTTTTAATTCTATTTCATTTGTTTTATATGTTTGAATTATTTTATCATGCTTTGTTTTGTCTTTAACCTCATCTTAATTGCAATCAAAGGTATTTCATAAAAATTATTAAAGGAAAATCAGGTTTCTAAAACAATTTCAAACATATTGAATAAATTGTTTAGATTAATTCGCGTCTTGTGTCAGTTTCGAGTCATATGATGGTGATAATTAATCTCAGGTTTTATGTAGTATTTTTGTAGGAAATAACTAATAGATTTGCGTGCAGATTTTTTTTTCAAGAAAACGAATGTGAAATTTTCACAGTGTCTGGAGACGGCGTCAGGATTTTTCCTGACGGCGATATGTCTCCAGACTTGTGAAAAATTCATAATTATTATTATTTTTGAAAAATTAATTTTGTATAATTTCCAAAATTTGTAAGTTTCTTAAAAAGCCTGCAGAAAACCACAATTCCATTAACACAATCATCCTATCTTTACTACTTTCATATAGTCTAAACCCTAAAAGTTTCGTTGTATATATCATTATCCTGCCGATTTTACGCCAGGTGTAGTTGTTTTTTTTATTTACAAGTTATATTTGATGAGAAGAAGCCTGGGAGTTCTTAGGAGTTTCATTGGACGACTTTTAGATGATGATTTAGCCAGTTATCATATGTTTCTTCTCCACTATTGAGCAAACTAGGGGAGTACTAGTTTCTTTCGCCTTTTCTTTTCCCTTTATTCGTTTATTCGGGTATTTTTAAGAACATTGGGGACAATGTTCATCTCAAGTGTAGGGGGGAAATAAGCCTTAGAAACTATTCCTTTAATTACCATTTGCTTTATCTTTAAAATAATGAGTAATATATCGAAACACGGCGTAGACGGTAATTTTGACCCAAATTTAAAATTTTTATGACACGTACCAATGAAAACTGAGTACTATTAGTGTCTTATGGATAGGAATTATATGACTAGCACAAAAACCCTCTAAAAATTCCACCCCAAAAATGTGAGGTTCGCCTTTAGATCTTTAGGAATTCAGGTATCCATTTTTGATACCTAGGATTATTTTACCTTTTGCTTTCTCGATATTTAAGGAAAGAGCAATCATATATGTCGCGTCCATGGATGTGTTCGTGCATATGTGGTTTTGTCGCCTTTTCTGGAGCATTAGTATCGGTTAAAATTATATGAGAGTGTATCGGTAGTGTATTAAATTCTAGAACTTGTTTTTGTGATGCATCCCGAGACCGCATAGTAAGGATTATGATTTGCTAAATGATAAGAGACGCTAGAATAAACCCATGTTTTAAACATGTATTTGTTATTATGGTCACCTCGATCATATAACTATCTCACACCCTTGCTATGCACTCATTTTTAGTGCAGGATACCCTTAGTACACCCCTCCAAGCCTATCCTTTTCAAGGTTCTTGTAATTTTCTAGTGGACTCTGGATTATTAATGATGAGCATTGTTTACACCCTTAACCCATTGTTACACCAAATCCCCTTAGCCTTTCTTGTATGTACTCATTTTTAGTACATTATTGTTTAACCCTACTTAATTATTTTATTTTGCGGAAGAATGGGGAAGAAAACCTAAATCATTACCCCCATATTTGTTTGATAGCCTCTATGTTATGTTGATCCACCTCAATTCGGGTCATTAGTTAACTTATGTATTGAGTATCGAAACTCAAGTGTAGGGTTGTATCTATAAACCCCAAGTGATATATTGTGTTTATTAAAAAAACATAAAAAAGAAAAAGAAAAGAGTTTGATGTAGAATTTTATAGAGTACTGTTTAACTTTGTCTGAGTCTTTGGCTTCACAACCCAATCAACGTGTACTCTTATGGATAATTAACTCACCACTTCACCCCAAATTCACCCAAATATGTCACCCCTAAATATTTCCCATCTTTTTGCGTTTCCATTATTGTTATCATACACCTACACCCCACAACCCTTAAAGTCCCCTTTAATGGTAATTTCTAGTACTTGCTCCTAGCGGTGGAGGTTTGATCTTGTACCAAGCCTATGGTAATTTATATGCTACGACAGGTAATGCGTGTTATTTTCCCATGTCATATACTATTATAATTAATTATACAACTGAGAGAAAGAGAGAATCCAAACACTTATGTGAGGTGCTAGTATATAACTTCTGAATCTATCAGGACTTATTGTGTCTACCAGTTAGGAAACAATATAAACAGCCAAGAACTTTATAACCGTGCACAGCAGGAAACTTTAATACTAACAGTAGCAATCACTCTACCAGTAGGAACTACATACCTACCAGTAGGAACAAATAAATACAAATATACCTAACAATCCTCCCCTAAACTGAAATTTGATATAGTTAACTTCTAGTTTCCTAGATAGATCTTCAGTCTTTAAAGCTTTGAGGATTGAAACAGCAACAAAAACAGCAGCATCCAAATTGATTGACCTTTAAACATCTTTAACACTTCAATCTTTACGCAGAACCAATTTTTGGACACCATCCAGCAACATGAATGGGTATGATGAGCCTTTACCAAGTAGCCATCCACTCTTGGGCTAGTCAATCCATTGACACCCAGAAAGGGTTAAATCCATGGAGGACTGAAACCATTTCCCACTTTCAGAACATGAATCATAGTAAGTGGAAGAACTATATGACTTTTGGCAAGTCATTACAGCCAAAAACAGATTTGATTTGTCTTTACCTGTAGCCGTTTGCTCAGGACTAGCCACTTTTCATTCCAAGAATAAGGTAAGTGAAAACCATCCAGTTTTGGGTAACCTGGAAACCATCAACGGATTTTATAAGCCTTTACCACATAACCGTTTGCTTGTGGGCTAGACAATCCTTGGGACCCAGTAAGGGTTACTCCTATGGTGGATTGCAAACCATCGCAACTAATTGGTACATGAAACATTGGTCAGTTGAGAGACCCTATGGTTTTAAGCAAACCATTACAGCTATATCAATTCATTCTGGTTCAAGACTGGAATTGATACCAAAACTCAATTATTTCTAGCTTGAAGGCTCTGGCTAATTTGAGAGCAATGGTTCAATTAGTTATAGCCATAAGGGCCTGGGAATTGATACCCCTAATGATTTTGCACCGCAATACACTAAAGGAGGAAACTTTGAAAACAAGGTGCCAGAAAACCATTTTGCTCCAAAATATTTTATCACATGAAAACAAATTTTGAGTCAAAAAAGATTTAAGCTCAGTTGCATATTAGAACATTATGATGCCATCCAAAAACCTCAAAAACCGCAAAAAAAAACATCCAAAAGCACCTGCAACAATCAAAACTATCATACAAAAGAAACATAGTATTTCAAGACAGGTAACATTGTACCCAGACTGTAATGCATAGGAGGAAACACAATGAAGCCAAGTGTATTCTTGATGAATTGAATCAGTTGCACAGTATATGTCATGTCATTCCCTATACCATCTATCTCCACTTCCAACTTATGCTGCAGCATCTTCTTCATGAGTGAAGCAGAGAGAGGATATGGCGTATCTGCAAACATGTACAAGTTCTTGCCAGTAGATGTTTCTAGCACTGAACTACAGAAAATGGAAACCAATTTCCAGACTGTGGATAATCCACTCCTGATTGATCATTCAAACTTCAAACACTTGAAACACCAGTGTTGACTCAAATCAAAACATGAAGATCTCCCGCATAACTCATTCTGTTTACCAGTAGAGGGGTGGAATTATATGATGCTTAACACCATTCCATATAACTTAGACAGATCCTGTCTATCAATCAAGTGCAGAATCTCTCTAAGATGAGTAAAGTATTTGGAAGATTTATCAGTGAAGTATAAAGCATTTACATCACCCAAGCCAGTAGGAATAACTTCCCGTGCAGCAAATATACGCCAGAAAAGAGGGTCGGAATCATCATCAGATTATCATCAGAGTCATCATCGGTAGCATCCTTTATATGAAGGATGTATCAGAGCATTCAAATACTACTTCAGAAGATGGCATTTCTTGTTGCTAGAGACTTCCTTCTGGTGCTATATGTCTTGATACCAGCATCAGAGGATTGACTCCTTGTCCTAGGTCTAGATGACCTAGAAACAGGTGTAGCAAAAGATGGTGTAGGAGCAACAGGGGGATCAACAGATGTATCATGTGTAACATCAGGGTGTAAAGAAACCTTGGGTGAGTGTGGAGGAGTAGCAGGTGGAGTATCAATAAAAGGTGATTGGTGTAACACCAGCAGATGATTGATGAGAAGCAGCAGGAACTGGAGTCTGTGGAGCTGCAGAGGATTTTGACTTCTTAGACCCAGGTTGTTCCACATCAGCACCTGGTCTTTTAAGTGACCTCCTTAGGTTCTGTGCTTGCAGATTATCAAGAGCATGTCTGATCTTGTCAAACTCATTGATTGAGTTTGATTTTCAGAAATGTGACTCACATGTTTCAATGTCCAACCTGTTGTGTAGATGGTGGAGCTTTAGTTTTTGACAAAGGTTCTCATATAATCTCTCTGTTGTGCATAATTCATTGGCTTATTTATCTTATCTTGGAACCTTTTTAGAAGCAAAACTTTTTTCTACGTTCAGCAATTAATAGCGGCCATCCTCGCTGCCAAAGTTGTCCTCATCATACATCCGGACCAAGTAAGATCAGCAGTAAGTTTTTTGTATTGGCCATGGACTTGTCCCATGGATGTCTGGACAATCAGCATCATTATAATACTTGGCAGAATTGATCACATCCTCTTGCCTTTTCTTCTTCAATGCCTCTTGTACTCTAGCCAAATCAGCTTGTTCCTCTTCATAAAGTTTCCTTGTAGCCTCTGCTCCTAACCTGTCCTCCTCCATCTGTCTAAATGTCCTTTCTTTTATTAGAGGATCTTCCTCTACCATTAGAGATTTACCCTTGTTAGAGGGATCAGCAGAGAAATCAGAAGCATTACCAGTAGGAACATCAGTGTGAATAGAGGAACTAGGAGGAAATTCAGTTGCTTGAGTGGCATCAGCAGGAACAGAGGAAGTGTCAGCAGCAATAGTAGCTGCCTTAGCTAGCTTGATCAAAGAATCCACATCTTGTTCCTCATCTTCCTCGTTGTTAGATTCACTTAAAATCACATTCCTTCCCTGTGCTTTGAGTTTTGACTCCAAAAACTTCACTCTCTTTACCAGCTTCCCCATCACATCCTTAAACAGTAGTTTGTGAGCCTGAAGCTCAGATTCTAAACTTTCAATTTTCTTCCCCTGTGTTCGACATAAAATATACGAAGCTGTTTAGATTATGAGGGTCTGCAGCACCTCCTGAGGTTGTACCGTCAGGTGGAGCTGCAGTGGACCTAGAAGGAGAAGCAAAGAAAGAGCCTCCCAAGGGATCATCAGCATTATCCTTTGAAGAAGACTCAACATGAGGGTCAGAAGATGGACCCTGTTGATTCACTTGAGCACTAGGAGAAGTTGGTATTGGTCTGGGTTGGATTTGAAACTGGTCATGCTTTTGAGCGCTGGTATAGTGGGTGTTGTTCTTCTTGGTGATATTGATCCTGATCATGGAGGAGAAGAAAAAACAGTTGTGCACAGGTTCTGTCAACGTTTCATGTCAGGCTGGGTGGTTGGTGGTGCTGCCTCACCTGATGTTCAGTGCAATGAGTTGAGGAGGAGGAAGCATTGCGCATAGGGCATATGGTCTCCATGAAAGAATTCGTCTCATATTTGACAAAAACATCTTGCTGGTCAATCTAACTGCATGGTATGGTTTGGTATGCCTAGTTTCTAGGTCCAGTATCAGTTGTAGAAACCTAGGAAACATCAAAAATTTCTTAGAGTTATTAATGTTATTTACCATCCCAGTAAAGATATAGCGAGACCAATTGTACTTCTTTCCCTCACACAAACAGATTAAAGCAATAGCCAAAGGTGTTCCAAACTGATCCCAACTCCCTGACTTAGTACTAAGACAATGTAAGAGAGTATGGATCAGGAACCTCCAAACTTTTTGGGGGGGGGGAGAAAAGGGGTTTTTTGGGAAAGGAATGTGTTCTTATGAAAGGTTTAACTTCCCTCAGTTGGGTAACCTAGATTAACCATGCCAAGTTTATGTCAATGTTTAGGATACAACAATTTCCCCACTCATCATGTATAAATGCAAATTGATCATCACTAGTGATTCAGTAAGTGTGTAAAGAGTCCATCAATGGTGGCCACAATTTGCTGGTGGACTCTAACTCAGATGATCGGAGTGGGCCGTAGACCAGAGAATTAGGTTATTAGGGAATTATAGATGAGTGGGTCAGATACAATAGCATACCTAATGTGGGAATCAAGTAAAAAATCAATAACCTGATGATAATCGGTACTCCCTTTGGGTTTCTCCAAAAATCCAATCCTGTTGTGCTCATCGCGATATTTTAGGGCAGCCATTGATTCGACGGTAGCTTGAATAGGGTTGTGTGTTAATGCTGGTGTTAGAATGCAAGAGAGTTGCTACTGGTGGGTAGTAGGAATCACAATTTTGAAGGGTGAGTGGAATGAATAAAGAGGGCTGTAAAAATTAGGGTTTGATCTCAAAGGTAATTGTAAAAATGAGGGCAAACAGTGATTAACCCTTTAAATAGAGAACCCTTTGATCAATTAAATGCCCACTTATCTCAGCTTTACTATTGAAATATAATAAAACTCAATTTAAGTTACTCGATTAAAGAAAAGTCAACCCTAACGAAAAATTAACAAGACCAGCAGGAACAACGCTACCAGCAGAAACCAAAAGGACAACCAGTAGAAATTATGCAGCCAGTAAAAGCCAGTATAACCACTAGTAGAAACTCTTGCAACACCAGAAATGACACAAATCCAACCAGAAGGAATTGTTCGCATCAAAATAAAGCCACACACACTCCATGCTTTTCACACATCATGAATCATGTCATGCAAAAGATTAGACCAAAAACCACACTACATTAATACATGGAATGAATAAAAGATTGAACTGCAAGAATTGTAAAAACTGCTAGTCTAATATTGTTATCAGCTCAGAAATAAGGCTAAAAGAAGAAAAATAGCTCTTATTAAAAAAAATACAATACTATCCTCCCCTTAAATCCAATTTCCTCCCCTTTAAAAGAGGATTTTTCTTATGGATTTAGCATCCGATTTGAACAACTAAAATGTTAAATTGGGTCCATCAAAATGCTTGGTCAATAATCAGGCCATTATCATCTGTTGTGAATTTTAAGACACCTGTATGAGATTTTTCTATTTGCATCTCTAATAAAATGGTTGCCTAATCTCTATGTGCGCTTTGTTTCTTTGGTGATAAAAAACTGGATTATTTAGAATGCATATGGTACTCTGATTATCAGAATAAAGATTTGTGTTCAGTTAAAAATTGAACCATATCAAAGTAAGTTGATTTTGAATCCAAAGTACCTGACCACAACAGTGAGCAGCAGCAACATATTCTGCTTCAGTGGAAGAAGTTGCCACTACTGTTTGCTTTTTGCACTGCCATGATATCAATCTTCTACCCAGAAATTGGCATCCACCAGTTGTGGATTTCCTATCACCATTGGAACCAGCATAATCACTATCACTGTAAGCTTCCAACACAAAGGGAGAATCTCTTGGGTACCATAGACCAAGTTTTGGTTGGCCTTTGAGATACTTAAAGATCTTCTTTACTGCATACAAATTGGAAGTCAAAGGTGTGACATGGTGTCTAGAACAAGCACTCACTGCAAAATAATATCTGGCCTTGATATGCTGTCAATACATAAGTGGAGACATATCATAGAGTTGTATAGATGAACATTATCAGCATCTTCTGGTCTTCATCCGTGGATTTAAGATTAGCAGCTTTCATAGGGTGTTTGCCAGGTCTCACACTTTTCCGTATCAAATCTCTATTGCATGTCTGAACATTCTTTTCTGGCTATAGAAAATCCCATCAGGCTGTTGCTTGACTTGTAGACCTAAGAAGAATGTCAACTCACCCATAGCACTCATCTCAAATTCTCCTTTCATCAAACTTCAAACTCAGTACACCAGGCCTTGTTTGTATACCCGCAAAATATTTAATGTCATCCAATAGAACAGTGTTCTAGTGATGATATCCATGGAATTCTTTTTATTGGAAAAGAGTTTTGTCTATAGAACCTCTTTCTTAATTATGTTTAACAGAAAAAGTTTGATAATCTGGCCATACCAGGCCTTGTGCCTGATGAAGGACTTACAAAGACTGTCATAAACAAATCTGTTACACATGGTTAGGGTAGGAAAAGGATCTTCAAACCCTTTTGGTTGAGTAACATAGACTTCTTCATCAATTTCCCCATAGAGAAAGGCACTCTTGACATCCATTTAAAATACCATAAACCCCATGTATGAGGCAAATGCTAAGAATAATCTGATAGCTTCAATTCGAGCCACTGGAGCAAACACTCATCTAAGTCAATGCCTCTTCTGCCTTATTACCTTAGCCATCCAACCTTGATTTATTCAGTATACTTTTACTTACTATGGGCATCTCTTTTATTCTGAATGAATCCATTTTGGTCCCAATGGCAGTTTTCCCTTTTATTTTTTTGGTCAAAGCACAAGCTTCCATACATCCTGATTAACACAAACTGTTGCATCTCTCTTGCATAGCTTCTACCCAATCAGTGATCATTAAGTGCTTGGAAATAAAGGCAACATGCTTGGTTCAGTATTGGTAGAAAACAAGCAAACGGACAATGGAGTATAGTCTATGTGATTGTTCCTTTGTAGATCAGAACAGAGCCTGCAAGAGCACTTTTCTCAACTGTGGATTTTCTTCAAAGTGCCCCTTGTCAGGAACAGGTGAAGTAATATCCCAATAATATGTGATATAGGATGAAATAACAGTATGCACCACTTCTTGTAGATGAGGATCAAAAGCTATGGTAGGTGCTAAATTAGTGGCGTGAGAACCACCCAAAGTCAGCATCATATGTAGATTCAGAGGAAAAATGCCAGTAGTACGATGAATGGTGAATGCCCTCCATCTCTGAAGATGATGATATGTGATTAGCAAAGGTAGAAGGAGAGGAAACTCATGTTGAATTGTTCAACCTTGAGCCCAATGAGTGACAGGAGAAGTGGTGTATTATCAGCATGAACAGGTTCAGACACAAGAAGAGATGGAAGTAGAAGAGCAACAGCACCACAGCAGCCTGATTAATTACTACCAGCAGGAATGCTAGTTGGCAGGAACACCACTTACCAGCAGAACGTATCAGATGTTTTCAGTATTGCTTTGTGAGAATTAGTGCATTTGCTTGTCCTTGAAGCCTAGGAAAGTTCCTCTGCATTAGTCATAAAATTACTCTCCACTATTGTAGAAGCAGTATGAAACCTTGGGACCCCTTGAAAAGTAGTTAGAAGGAAAAGAAGGAAACAAAAAAAAAAACAATACTGGGTTCATCACACTCTGAATTGACGTGCATCGTGGTTGTTACTGCATGTGTGTTAGTATCTTGAGTACTGCAAGGTTGATGGATTTAAATCGAGAGAATACCTAAGAGAATCAGTCAAATAGTAGGTCAAAGTACGATCATGACACAGGACCCTGAACATAAGGTTTATCTTCCATATATCTCGGATTCAAGTGTTTCTTCTATCATTTTTGTTGGATAAATTGTAGACTCTAAAGCTTTACTATGAGGAGAGTACCCAACAAGAAAACCTTCATTCTTTACCCTCAAAACTTTCTAAGTAATTCACTAAGTGTTAAGTATGGTTACCATGACAGCCAAAAGGTCTAAGACTCATCTGGTGATCTGTATGCCTCCTTGTCGAGCGTATCCTCTACCATCGCTCTTCAGATTCAGAGACAGTATAGCAGTTATAGGCCGTGACTTTTGATTGACTGGTTGGCCTGAAGCTTACTCGCCTAGGAATTCTTGGTTTAGAGCAGTTAGGCTCCTCGAAAACTATAGTAACCACCCGCCAGATGATACTCAAGTGACCTATAACACTAATTTTCCTCATAACACATCACCCAACCTAGAATACAGAGTTGCACGCCTTATACCCTGATAAGAGCATCCCCGTGTCCTGCAAAAGCACATCAGCTCCGCCAGAGTAGCTGCCGACCTCTATACTCGGCGCTCCCCTATTGCCTTACCCGCTTCAGTACATCACCACATTTTGTCTGCTGGGGTTCTATGGGCAACACGTATAATCCCTGTTTCATCTCCTTGGGACCCACGAGTTCAAGTGAGGTGTAGGAATTTTTAAAGACTCTGTCCCATTGGTCACACCTTAGAGGCTTTAACCCTTTTAAGTTAGCTGGTTTTCACAAAAGTAATGAAATCCTAAGGATCTATAAAGATAAATAGTCCCATCCTTAGTCACCAAAAAGGAAACTCCAGCTAAACTGCTCTAAAGTCATCTGTAATCCCCAAGAGGAATGGTGTTGTGATCACATGCTTCTGACTGGAGAGTAGGACCAAAAAGGTCCAAATGGAAGTAACTAGAGAGGCTCAGAAAAGGAAATGGTGTTGACTGCAGTGATGGCCTGTGTAAGAGGGCCTTGTGTTGCTTTTCCTTTGTGTGCAGGGCAGTAAAGTTGCGCATATCTTATGATTTAAGTCCGTGCTTATAGTCCCCGCAGGGGCAGTCCAAATCCGTCAGTTGTTTCATTTGTGGAAAGAGTTTGGAAGGAAGGGGCCACATTGACTAATCCATGTTTTGCCAGTTGTTATGTTTTTGGAAGTTACATGAAGCCATCCTTCTATGCCATTTTGTGTAACTATCTAAGGATTGCTTTTGGCCAACAAACACTTGATTTCTCTTTTGAATGGATGTCAGTCCCAATGAAGCCAGTAGAGTTGTGTTGTCCTTGGAATCTTGGAGAACAAACCTGACTGGGAATTAGGTTAGTTGGAACTACCTTGGAGAGTACAGGCACCTCTTTGTCTGTAAAAGGACTTGTTCTTGGTATGACTGATTTGTGGCAATGAGAAAAAATTAAAATTCTAAAGCTCTGTCACACATAATATACATTCTCAAACAATTGAAGTGTGGAAAGTCCTAATGGTGCCTTTCTCCAGTGATTTTACTTTCTTCCACCTCTATAAGTGACTATAGTCCACTCCTTTAATTCTTCACAATAGTCATGCCAATTTCTCCTTATTATCCTGTCAATGCCTTCTGGAACAACCACTATTCAAGCAATAGCCTAATCTTTCATTTGTATGAGGATTGTCCTACAATATACAAAACGAAAAAGTACAATACAATTAGTAGACATGGTGAGACCCATGTCAGAACTGACTAGGGCCTGCCTTGTGGATCTAAGTGGAAGAACCTGGTAGATTGTTGAGATCTCCACATTGTTCTTGGATCTCCAATGCAAGTTATGGCCTGTTATTTTATGCCAAGAACAAAAACTAACTGAGGTCTTAACAGCAGTTTCCCCATCTTCCCTATCCATAATTCATTTGGTTACTATGAGCTTAGGTCCTACTATACTGTTTGAAAGATATTGGTTTTGTTTTCGGTTTGGTCATAGGTATTAGTAGCAGTTATGCCAACCAGCAGGAATGGCTAACAACAGTTCCCCATCTTCCCTCATCCATATACATTTGATTATTATAGTCAGGCCTTTTAAAGTGTTGAAAATAATGGCTTGATGGTCTGGTCATTGGGCGAGCAGCATGATTTTTACAACTAGTAGAAAATGGTCTACCAGCAGGAAGAGATGCTGGTCTATTCCTACTACCAGCAGGAAAAGCACTACCAGCAGAAACAGATGCTGGTGATTTCCTACTACCAGCAGGAACAGATGCTGCTCTAGGAAGCTACATTATTCCACATAGGTTTCTTAGACAATCCCAACTGTTGCTCATAAAAATCACAATCTTTAATCAAATGAAATTTACTACCACAAACAAAACATGTCTTAGAACCAAAAGACTTTCTTTTACAAAGACTTCTACTGTTTATTCCACTCTTATTACATAAATTTCTAGGACATTTTACATTCTCCTTAAAAGAAAAACTAGAACCATCATTGGTGGAACTTGGTTGATGGGCAGGAGTCTTTGACATTGTCTTGAAATCAAGTGAACTAGGGGCAGAGACTAAGGGTTCATTGGTCTTGGAGCTTGAGGACTTGACACTTGAAACACAGGATGCAAAGCCAGTGGTATCTGAGTCTGAGGACTTGTCACTATCATCACAAGAGACAAAGTCATTAGATACAGAGTTATTTTCTAAATGATTATTGGACTTTGAACCATAGGTAAACTGTGTATCATCAAGGTCAGGCCTGTTGGAAGGAGGCATGAATGTTCCTGTTAAAGGGGGGAACAGCATGCATTCTAACAGCTTTGACAAACCTGTCATAGAGAGGTTTCTCTGCAACATCCATAGGGGATGAGTCAAAGATGCTAGGAGCAGAGAGATCAAACACCTCATCTGATCCAAAAGTGTCTCCAAATCCTAAACCAAATTTTGATCTAGTGGACATGGAACTATTTATTAATTTGACCAGGTTTTTGGAAGACTCCTTCCATTTGTCAAATCTTGCATTAGACTCCTCAAGTTTAACCTTATCAATCAGGTTGTCAAGTTTAGCCTTTTCATTCAGTTTGTTGTGTTTTCTAAATTAGCAGTTAAGATTCTAATTCTTTCTTCTAATGCTAGCTGATTACTTTGGTACCATCCCTTCTGTTGTTCTAAAGTTTGTAAAGTACTTTTATATGCTTGAACCTGAATATAACACTCTTTGTATTGAGCTTCTACATTGTCAAATTCCTTTTTAAGTTCAGCATATTGATGTTCACAACCAAAAGGACAAGTTTGTACCTGAGAAGAAATACCCATGAGGGCAAATTCAGCAGCATCATTAGAAATATCATCAGCAACATCACCAGTATCATTACCAGTAGCATTACCAGTAGCATTACCAGCAGCATTACCAGCAGCATCCTCCTCAGCTCCAGCAATCATCCCATATACTTGAACAGCACCAATTTCCACATCT
>BQNB010162252.1:3110-14583 GCA_026074375.1 Tanacetum coccineum | reverse complement strand
TCCAAATAAATCTGTGACTTGATGAACATATGAAACCGTGTCTCGAGTACTTTAAAAGTAGCCATGGATCTAATCTCTTGAAATTATTCTTTGTCAAGTTGCTTTTCTAGTTGATCCACGTTTAGGAACATTGTGCGTGTGAAAGTATCAACATCTTGACCAAAGAGGGTCGCAAATGCGCGTTTGAATCCACACTCGGCTCGAGTTCCTTTTAAGTCGTTGTTTGAAAGAAGCTTGGGGTGTGAATGAAGTTGTCGAAAAGATACCATGCAACTCTTTTTTGCTTTATCTTGAATTAGTTGCATTTGTTGTTCTTCCGAATTAAAACACGAAGATAAAGTATCTATCATTTCCATTGTATCGTGAATTGAAGTGAAAATGATTTGTAGGATCTTAAGTAGATGTGTTGTGATTGAAGTTGTGGTTAAATGAATGCAATTAATGTCCACGGGATTTTACAAATCTATGATTTAAACCGAGAAAAGAAGTGGCTTTTACGAGATTTTACAAAATCAAGAAGAAACCGTGAATGTATAATTGTTTGTTGTTAAGGTTTGTTGTTGTAGAGTTAATTGTCTTTTTAAGTCCAAGTGTAAATTATAAGTCCTTGATTATTAATGGTCCAAGTTTGGTTGTCACGGAGGTTTGTCTAAGTGTTTGGCCAAACCACTGCCAAGAATGTGGTAAACCTCTGTCAAGAAATTAAGCAAACCACTACCAAATTTGGTAAACCACTACGAAATTGCAAACCACTACTAGATTGGCAAACCACCACATAATTGATGACCAAACCGCCACCTTAAAAAAAACAAACCGCTGGCATTGGAGACAAACTGGTGGCATGTGTCAAAGATCAAACCGCTGCCAAGTTTAGTCAAATCGCTGCCTGTTAATTTATGCAAACCGCTGCCCAAAAAATTTAACAAACCGCTGGCTTAAAACTCTATCAAACTACTGCCTATTTTAAAAGACAAACCGTTGTCTAAACTTAACACCAAACCGCTGCCAACATTTAAATTGGGCAGAGGTTTGTTTAGGTAGGCCAAGAAAAAATGTAAACCGCCACAACCTGTCCTAAACCACTACCTTTACCTGTAAACCTATGGCTATCAAACTGAGTAAACCACTGGCAATTTTGTATAACAAACCGCTACTTATAAAAGACAAACCACCGGCAGTCACTGCCAACAAGTCCTTTTCGATGTCCATTTCTTACCTTTTGTTTGCTTGTTGCAATTCGACTACAAGACAAACATAAGTACACAACCTGTTGTTTAGCACGAATTCGAAAAACAAACAAACCTAAGTGTACAACGTTAACCAAACCGCTACAAAGAAAGGTGCTTGATTAGATCAAACTGCCATCAAGAACTTCTTTAGAATAAGCTAGAAAACCTTCGTTAAAGCACAAAATAAGCTATAACTACACCGAATAAGCTATGAAAGCTTAAGAGAATAAGCTATAACTGGATGAAACAAGGAAAGTGCAAAGTTTTTTTCGACTTAAACAACAATACAAAACTTTAACAGAGAACAAATAAGCACGAACTAATAAGCTTGATTCGAAGAAAAATAAGCGACGAAAGTAAGTACCAACTAAGTTATAGGAGAGTAAAACAAGAAAGCACAAGTATTACACCCCAAAGCTTAACTCACAACCAAAACCGAATGCTTATAAGCTTAAAAATAAGCTCGAACTAAGCATGAAAACCACAAAACTTATCACCTATCTACCCGAGGCTCTTAATACCAAATGTAGGAACCAAGAATCACTTCACTTCACCATGGTAAACAAGAATCAAAGATAAGAAACAAGAGAATAAAAGTAGGAAGAAGTTAGAGAGAGAAAGTGAATGGTTGAAGCAAAGTGTGTAAGCATACAATGAGAACCAACACCCTCTTCATACTTGGAGAGAGGTATTTATACCTAGACTCCTTAAGTTGGACGCCTAGCTTTTCTAACACGGGCCGGGCTCGGGTTTTGGTTGGGCTTAAGCCTGATACACGTGACCAATTAGATTACATAAACGAGCTCGTTTACCCTTTCTAGCCTATTACAACATATAATTAAGTAAAGACCGAGCTTCCATGATTAGTAGCCGAGCTTCTTTGTTCGACTCAATATTTTGAGGCTAACAGTGTTACTCTTTGATCTCACGATTGCAAGTCTTTAATTCTAAAACGATCTAAGTTTGCATTGTATTCATTGATTGATTCACATCATGTCTACTGCGAATCAACAAACACTTGCGGAGTTGGGAGCTTCAGATAGACCTCCAATTTTAGAGAAAGGAAACCATGTGCCATGGGCAAGTCGGGTTTTGAGGTTCTTGGATAATAAAAGGGAAGAAGGATTGTTGATTAGGCATTCAATTGATGAGGGTCCGTATAAATAGAAACATATCCCTGATCCAAACGATGATACAAAGACCATACTCGAACCAATCAGCAAAATGTCCTCATAAAACAAAAACCAATACTATGCATATATCCAGGTGATGAACTACATTCTTTAAGGAATACCCATTGATATCTACAATTCTGTAGATGCTTGTAAAGATGCTCAAACCATGTGGGCCAGAATCAAAAGGTTGATGCAAGGTACTGACATAAGTATGCATGAAAGACACTCAAGACTCATGAATGAATTTGACAAGTTTAAGGAGGTGGATGATGAATCATTAACATCTGTATTTTAAAGGTTTACAACACTCATCAACATCATGGATTGAAATGGTGTTCTTCCTTCTCTTTTTTTCCCCCCCCACCCCCCCCCTTTCTTCTCCCCCCCATCCCCCCTCCCCCTTTTTTCTTCCCCCCCCCTTTTTCCCCCCACCCCCCCTTTTCTACTCAGTAAATCTCCATCAACACTAAGTTACTCAATTCATTTCAACCTGAGTGGAGCAAATATGTCACCATGACTCGTCAAAAGTATGTTCTCGGGGAAGCACACTATGATGAGTTATATGATCACCTGAGTCAATTTGAACCACGTGTCAACGCATCCAAAGCAAAGAAAGCTGCAAGGAATCATGATCCATTGGCTTTAGTTGCTAATTCACATAATCATTCTTCACATTCTCATGCAAGTCCATCATCCTTCATTAGTGATTGATTTTGAAGATGGTTATTAAGGAGAGATACAAGGGGATGCTCAAGAAGACAAACTTAAAACCGCAATGATGTTATTGGCAAGAGCTATCACTTAACGTTACTCCACTCCAACTAATAATCAACTTCATACTTCATCAAATACAAGGAATCAAGCTTTGATACAAGATGGTCGGGTTGACATACAAAGCAAGAATGTTGGCTATGTTGGGAATGGTAACATGAATGCAGGGAGGACAAACAGAAATCAAGCAACTAATGCAAGAAATGGTCTGGTTCAGCAAATTGAGGAATATGATCCAAATGTTTAGCGGGTTCCAAGAACTGAGTCAACTCCGAGAAAGACAAACGTTCAGTGCTACAACTGCAATGGAAAAGGCCGCTATGCAAGAGAATGTCCAATACACATAGTTCATGATGCAAAGTATTTCAGGGAACAAATGCTACTCGCAACAAAAGATGAAGCTGAAGTACATCTAGATGAAGAGGAAAATGATTTTATGCTCGATAATTCTTGTGGAGATAATGCGTTGGAAGAGTTAAACGCAACAGTGATCATGATGGTACGCATTCAACCTACTGATGATAAGTCTTATGCTGAACCGACTTATGATGCTGAGCTCATCAGTGAGGTAAATGCTTCACAAATTGACATGATCAATGGATTACTCTCAAAGAGTGATCATGAACAACGCCATCATGAGAAACTCGAAACTATTATACACACATCTGGTGATGATCAAATTGATTCTGATATCATATTTGATGATCTGTATGTGGACAATAATAGTAGACAAGCTGAACATGATACAAATGCTCATGATCAATCTCTTCATGATTTTGAATCCCTGATAAATAATGTTCAAGTTGAAGCTGAAAATCTACGTAAAATGTATATTGAGCTGAAAAGGTAAAAAGAATTGCTACAACGGGAACTTGAGACGTGTAAGGAACGTGTTAAAGAATTTGAAAACAAACCAGATCAATTTTTAAATTACAAAGAAGCATATGAGGAGTTGCAAAACGAAATAAATGTTGAGAAGGAACAAATTTTTAATGAAAAGGAAGAGATTCGTGAACAACTTTTACAAAAACACAAGACGAGACATTGAAAATAAAACATGAAACTGATTTGTACAAAAAGGCTTTCAAAGCAAGAGAGGACAAGTATCTTGAGGATATTGTCACATTAGAAGAAAAACTCAAATCTCATGATCAAATTGTTTACAACCTGTCACATTCTCTTTAAACAATTCATATGCTTGGTAAAAAAACCAAGTCCGGTTTATGATCCTTTTGAAAACTGGGGTGGGTTATGAGAATTCGAAACCTCTCAAGAAAACCATTGAAGCACAACCTAAAATGTATGATGGTGAAAAACTTGAAAGTAATAAATTAAAAGTTGATTAAACTGATTATGAGGAAACTCTTGAGGACGCGAAAAAAAGCCGATTGAAGATGAAAGATAAAATGACGCCACTTGATTATTCAAAATAAAATGCACTTTATCAATCATTTGTTCCTCAAACAGAAACTCCTGTTGAACAAACTTATTTTTCATCTCCTTCTACTTCTAATGTATCTCCTATTGAACAAACTTATTTTTCATCTCCTCCTAAAAAGATGCCTAATGAAAGTAAATTGCTAAAACTGGTTGTTAATTTGGACAAAGAAATTAAAGAGTTAGGAAAACTCATTAATATTAATCTTAAAATGGACAAAGACAACAGTTTTATCTATGACAATAAAGTTGGTATAAGACCACTTTTTACCCAGGAGGTAGTTCCGATTTCAGATACATTGAATGAATGCTAAAAAGCAATTAAATAGCAGATTACAGAAGAAGTACAAAAGATGTTAGGAATTTTTAAGTCAATGGAAAGAAAAGTTGAGGAGAAATCACAAAAAGATGAACTTTTTCAAAATGAAATTGATCGACTTTTGAAAGCATCCTTAGAAAGAGAAGTTAGGGATTGTGTGTTGATCTCTGTTGAAAAACAGAAAAATAAGATGTTGATACTTGAAAAATAAAAAATCTCAAATGACTCCAAAGATATCCAAGCAAATTTGCTTAAACGAATCAAGATTCTTAAAAATGATTTTAAAAGATCTCAAGCTCAAGGCATTGATTTTGAACTGAAACTGCAACATCAAAAAGAGAAAAATGCTTGTGATATCTCCTGGAAGTCAAAAATGGCAAAGTTGAATGGTGAGAACGTGTCGTTGAATATTCAAGTCGAATCTTTGGTTCAAGAAAGAGAAAATATAAAACTTGAATATCAAAAGCTTTTTAACTTAATCAAAACGACATAGGTGCAACATCAACAAGAAGTTAATGAGTTAACTAAAAATGTCAATCAAAAGACATATGCTTATGGTGATGTGCGTGCTAAGAATCAAGATTTTGATGACAATTTCTGAACTCAAAGCTAAGCTTAAAATTGTTGAAAAAGGAAAGAATGTGAACACTAAGTTTGACAAATCTGCCACCTTAAAGAAACTAATATGTGTAACACCGTTGAACAAAAACAAAGATTTAAAGATTAAGATGGTTTCTAAGGTTGAGGTTAAAACGGATAAGTCAAAACCAGTCACTTCATGTTCTATACCTAAAAATGAGCAAGGTCAGAAAATAAATTCGAATGTAATCGCACGAGGAATGTATAGAGTCATAAAAACAGAAACACAAACACCAGTTGCTAAATCTAACATGTTTTCTAGTAATTCCACAGGAGTAGCGAGTTTTAGTAGTGTTAGAAGACCAGAGTCTAAAGACAATAATTTGAAGAAAAGAGTCTTGCTGTACACTAAGTCTAAGAGCACTTCTAAGGATGTCAAGAAACCTCACAGTAGTGTTAGTATAGTTTCTAATAAGCGTGATACATTGAATTCAAATGTTTTTGAATCAAACGCAAATGTATTAAAAGAAAAAACTGTAAACGTTGCGCATGATGGTTCGAATCTTGTATGTGTTTCATGTGGCAAGGATGTTTTTATGATTTCTCATGATAAATGTATTGTGTTGGGTTTTATGATCTAATTAACACTTAATTAACACGAGTACGTAGCTGAATAAATAAACACGTATATAATATGTAATTAACAAAGGGATCAAGAAGCGTGTACCTTTTAGCTAAGAAACAAGAAAACATGGTTGCAGTTAAGAAGAAAATATTAAAGGAGGATGTGGAAAAGATTGTAGAAGGAAAAGATGAAGAATCTTATGCTAGTGAGTTTGCAAAAATGGTACTCCTTGATGAAGAAGATTTCGGTGATAAGATAGAGCCTGGGAGTCATAAGGATAAACCAGAGACAATTGATGATGATGAGGAGGAGGAGGAGAAGAAGAAAGATGATAAGAAGGATGATGATGATGATGATGATAATGATGATCACGATGATCATGCATTGATCAGAAATCGAAGGACAGGTAGTTCGAAGATTAGGAACGCGAAGATGCAGTTACCAATACCCTCACTCCCTAGATCCCCCAGGAGAGACTTATATTCGAATATGGATACTACTCAGGAATTAACAGTTTCTGTATCACCAACACCCGCTACTTCAACTCAAGATCATTCAAAACCTACTTCCAGCAAACGCAAAATTCTTTCAGGAAGTATTGCCCAGATGGCCAGACGACGTGGTCAACTACGACGATATATGAACAAAACATTTGCTATTAATCGCTATTTTCAGGAAAAAATGGAAGAAATGAATGAGACTCTAAGCAACAAAGTTCTAGAGCTGACTGTATCAACAACCAATACTCTTATAAAAGAGGAACTTCCAAAAATGGTAAATGATGCTGTCAACCAAGATAGAGAGTCTTCACAAGCTGCTGTACCTGCTTTGATTTCACAAGAGTTTGCTGCACACGCGCCAAAGATAATTGAAGAACTTTTCAAAATTTACATGCAGAATACGGTTCTCAACGTTCATCCTACACCAAGTGCTTCCACTGCTACAACAACAACTTATGATCTTCAACACCAACTTTATCTGAAGATGAAAACGGATCTTCAAGCTTAAGTTGATGATCCAGAGTTGTGGGATGTTCTGAGAGCTAAGTTTGAAAAGTCTTCAGCCTCAACCGGTCCTTGCAGAACTGACGTTTTTCGCAAACGCGATCATGATGACCATTAGGGGGATGATGCTCCTCTTGAGGGGGAGAAACGTGCGAAAAGGCAAAAGTCGACAAAAAGTTCAAAGTCTGCAAGCGGATCTTCGTCAAAATAATCTACAAAGCAACCAACATTAAAATAACAACAACAATAACAAGATTGGGATGCTTGGGTTGATACACCCGTTGTTGTTGAATATGAGGTTATACCAGAAGATGAAACTCCTTAGTTGATTAATGAGTTTCAGAATGTTGATAAGCATGTACCAACTATCTTTGATCATGAAAGAATTGAGGCAACATTAAAAGACATGATGAGTAACCAGTTCAGAGATGTTAAAGAGTATGCCTATCACTTGGAACAATCACAGAATTACATGGAGAATCAGATAGTTTGAGAAAGCAGGCAGAAGGACTTGAAACGACCAAAGCCAAATGCTCTTGTTTTCTATGGTCCACAGAGAAATCCGAATGAACCTCCAAGGTATCTATACAACAAGGATTTATTTTTCTTGAAGTATGGGAATACTGAGGATAAGAGGTATGTGCTCTCACTTCACAAGATACACGTTGTTCCATTTCCTGAAGAAGATTGGGAAGAAAAGATGAATCGTTAGGTTAGAAAAGAATTCAAGACGTTTAACAAAGAAGCACGGTTGTTAATCCAACACTGAAAAGATTCATGGCACAAGAGAATGTACAAGATCAATCATAGAAGAGTTAGAGATGATCTAGAAGAATATTTCTTTGATTTCATGGAACAAATTATTGTGATGAGAGAAAATGACAAACTGTATAGCTTTTCTGAGGCTGACTTCAAGTATCTAAACAAGAATGATATTGAAGATATGTACTACCTTTGCCTGAACAAGAAAGTCAACTACCGTGAAAACAAGTTGTTGAATTCTTTAATGACATTCATCAGGAGCCGTGTAATCTAGGAGAGAGTTCATGACTTCCAGCTGGGAATAGAAAGCTACCAGATCAAGATTAGCTTAACCACACCAACGTTGATATTCCCTGGTATTGAAGCATATGATCCTTACTCTATAGTAGATGAGCCAAGACTTGGTTTAATGTACTTAAACAACAAAGAGGAGAAAATGGTTATGGATTTGGTTGAGATTGTTAAGTTTTGTGATGCTACGCTGGAAAGAGTTTTGAAGGAAGTCAAGTTAAAGATCTTTGAGACAGAGTTTATGAAGAAGGCTCTATTGCTGGGTGACTTAGACCTCAAGATAATGAAGACGTATGAAAGAGAGATTACGAAGCGTCTAAAACATCGTGAGGAGATGAGAAGATGTGAGTCGTTCGTGAATGGAAGACCAATTCTACCGACGACGAGGCGTCAGTCATAATCAACCCTTAGGGGGAGATTGTTATGATTAAAAAAGTGATAATTATTAGCAATGAATTGGTCTTGTAATAAATAGTATTATTAGAATTATTTATAATGTAATAAGTCTCACTTGATCAAACTTAAGTAAATGTTGTATAAATACCCTATTAGTATGAAATTTAAAGGTTGTTGAAGAAGGGGTGAGCATACGGGACCGGAGACCGGACCGGACCGGACCGAACGTATTTCGGTCCGGTCCTCGGTCCGAGGTTTTCATTACTTTCGGTTTCGGTCCGGTTCGGTCCGGCTCGGTCCGACCAAAAACCCGACGATTATGCCGTGTAGGTACGGACCGGACCGGACCGTACCATTTCGGTCCGGTATTATGGACCAACTCAGTCCTCGGTCCGGTCCGATCCTTGGACCGTGCTCACCCCTATGTTGAAGTTATAATCTCCTCCCCTCCGTTTTCTCTTTTTTCTTCTTTATGAAAATTGATAATATGTAAAAAGTAAACACCTAGCCTCCTATGTTTTACTTTTAGTCTTCATTAATGATATCTATGCAAACATACATATGATATAACACTTTCTCCTTGTATCCCTCTTGCTCCGGTTTGTGGAGCTTTGTTTCTATATAAAATCTCAGCCTTTCCAAAAACAAATTATATAAACTGTGTTGAATACTTCCGCCAAAAAAGACACCACTATAAGTTTGTTAAATTTTAAAGTGTTAACTAAAAAAATACATCCTTGTGTTCCGTCAATTTTTACTATAAACAAAATATTACCTTAACTCAAATTCACTTTGAATTACAAGTCATAAAAAGCTGCATAGTGGCGACAATTTCTAATAACGTTAATTTGTATGTACAATTTTGTTTATGTATATATGAGTCTTGAGTAAGTGAAGATGAAAGTGAAAGAGTTAATAGTTTAAATTGTAATTAATTAATAGATACTATTAATTTTTGTAAGTAATGTTATTTGAGTTTATAGATTTTAATCAAATGTACTTTATTTATATTAGACGTATACCCGTGCAAAGCGACATGTATAGCGGCAAATAATTATACATGTGAACTTGTGGTTTTGGTGTGACCTTTAAACGTAAAATAATACTCACTTCGTCCCAAAATTATTGTCCCCTATTGACTTTTTCGGTCTTTTTCTTCGAACTTTGACCTTAAATATTTTGGTTTGTGTTATGTTATACTTGATGCAAAATATATGAATTGATTGGGTTTTGATTGTATTTTTATTGTTATAATTTTCATCAAGTATTATATAACACAAACAAAAATATTTAAAGTCAAAGTTGAAAGAAAAAGACTTAAAAAGTCAATAGAGGACAATAAATTTAGGACGGAAGGAGTAAAAGTTTAAAGATTTAAAGATTAAATAATATTTAGGTTTCTTACCATAATTATGTTTTCTCAATTTTTTAACATTCAACTAAAAGTTATCATAATTAAGTTTTCTTAATTTTTCAACATTAACATTCAACAAAAAGATGTAATATAATAAATAGCATAGATATAAACTTTTTAGAGCTTTGATGGAGTAGTTAACAAAACAAAATATTGTTAGTTTATAACATTTTTTATTCAACAAAAACACAACACAAGACAAAAACACAACACATTGATTAGGTATCTCTAATAATTAATCAACTGAAAAAAATACATGTTTCGTCCTCATGGTTTATACCAAACATCACGTTTCGTCCCTATTTCATTTTAATTACGCTAGGCGTCCCTATTTTGGATGGTCGTTAACTTTTCTCGTTAAGTCTAATTATTAAAAGGGTATTTTGGTCTTTTTGCTCCTGTCACCACCATAGGGATGAAACATGTAATTTTTTTATACGAATCAACTTAAAAAAAAGACCAATTTTTTTTTCTTCTTCTTATTATTATTAGTATTATTATTACGAGCAATAATTAAATTTTTTTTTATACGAATCAAATTAAAAAAAAAATTAATTTTCTTTTTATAAAAAGAATTTTAAAACAAAAATTTATATTTTTTTTATTTCGGTTTCAGTTTACGAGCAATAATAAAAACAAAATTTTAATTTTTTTTTATTTTGGTTTCAGTTTACGAGCAATAATAAAAAAAAATCTTAAATTTTTTTAATTTTTTTATTTATTTTGGTTTCAGTTTACTAGCAATAATAAAAAAAATTAATTTTTTTTATTTCGGTTTCAGTTTATTAGCAATAATAAAAAAAAATTTAATTTTTTTTATTTCGGTTTCAGTTTACGAGCAATAATAATTTTTTTTAATTCGGTTTCAGTTTATGAGCAATAATAAAAAAAATTAAAATTTTAAAATTTTTTTTAGTTCGATTTCGGTTTACGAGCAATTTTATTTCATTTTCAGTTTACGAGAAGAAAAATAATAAGTCGCAGTGTTTTTTAAAAAAATTTAAAAAATTGCTCGAACTGAAACCGAAGTAAAAAAGTTTGAAATTTTTAATTTTTTTTATTATTGCTCGTAAACTGAAACCGAAATAAAAAAAATTTAAAATTTTTTAAAATAAGAAAAAATAATAATAATAATAAAAAATTACACGTTTCGTCCTTATGGTGGTGACATGAGCAAAAAGACCAAAATACCCTTTTAATAATTAGACTTAACGAGAAAAGTTAACAATCATCCAAAATAGGGACGGACAACGTTACCAGTTTCAAAATTAGGGACGACTGGTGTATTTAAAATGAAATAGGGACGAAACGTGATTTTTGAATAAACATAGGGACGAAACATGTAATTTTTTTTAATCAACTATTCAACTCAATTATACAAACCTCAAAGGCATCAAACACAAACACGCAATTTTCAAAATCGAAACCAAAACTAAAAACAGTCCCACAACAACACACTTCAAATTTATGG
>BQNB010162251.1:0-14583 GCA_026074375.1 Tanacetum coccineum | reverse complement strand
TATAACTACCAGACTTAAGTCTGTTTACAATAATTCCTAACAAGAGAGAAGTGGGTTGGAAGGTTTCTAGAGAGACAAAGATGATAATGAATATTATGTGTGAAAAATGTGAAATGAAACAACCAACCACCCTCTCCAAGGCATGAAGAGGGTATATAACTTACATACATGGCCGACCATGGGCCTTAACGGGCTTTCTATGGGCCTTGGGCCAGACTAGCTTACTAGACTAATCATATGTTAAACTACAGGCTAAGACTATTACAACTTGGAAGTGACCGGTACTTTTCTTGTTTCCAACACAATGATTAGAAGAAACGCAAGGGAGACTGAAAGTGCTACTATCCAAGCAACAACTATACACAGATCAGTCATGTCAAACTCATTATTTAGAGAACCTATTATCTTCATTGACAGTGCCATCATTTGTACAACACTATGACCCAACATACCTACTTAAAAAAACAAGATAAATCGAATTATTTGTATAATGATTTCCATTTTTCATTCACTTTATCCTGCTTCCATTTATTTTATGCAACACCATAATCACATCTTTCCTCAAACATGGCCAGTTATAATATCTAACACATGTGCTCTTCATCTATCTTATAACAGCTAGCTAGAAGAAACCATATATGTCTGCGAAAGAAGCTACTCATTTTGATCATCTGGAATCATCGTAAAACAATATGAATTTTGTTAAATGCAAAATGTGGTTCTTCAACCCCTTTTATCGTAGCTAGCTAAATGATACTTAAAATATTTGTAATGTGGGATTGAAAAAACAATAGTACTGTGTATGTAAATGCAGACTTAGAACTCTTTCAGACAGTTGTCACCAATATCTGCCATGAACGGCTATGAAATCTATTTCCAGTATGCAATAAGCCAACATAAAACAACGCCTACCAATCACCCGCAGCGAAGCGCGGGCAACCCCCCTCGTTATAACTATACATAATCCTTGGGAAAGTTAGGAATATTTTATTATTAAAAAATTTGTCGATGCTCCAATTCTTTACCAGACCTAGTTTATGTGTGTGTGATAGGGTTGACCCGGTGGGAATATGGGTTTGACCCAACCAACTTGATATGTGTTATCACTGTGTACACGTATGGGATACGTGTCTATTCATCAAACCAAACACATTATCCTCCAAAATAAATCCACCTTCCTCATCATCTCTCTCACACACACAGGAGTTTCTTCCTCACTCCCTCTCTATAAAAGGTATCACTCATTTTTTTCTTTTTTTGGTTTTTTGGATTGGGTTTATTCATATTGTTAGGGTAAAGGTTTGGTAGATGCATTGTTAGAATAAAGAGTGATGAGGGGTTTTCCTTTGGTTATGTATGTATAAAAACTGAATCTTGAAATTAAGGTTTTCATATAATTTAGGGTTTTTTCTAATTTCGGGTTTTTTTTACATTATCTATGAGGTTAGGTTTTTAGAGCTTAATGTCATAATTTATAAGACATTATTTTGAAGATGGTTGGATAGCATAATTTCCGGGCTTAAGGTAGCTAATTTATTGTGTAAAGTTGATAATCCGTGAATGTGATCTATTGAATTAGTAGACAAATCTGGAATGAAAGTTGATAGGACCTGAATGACACAATTGCAACAAAAAACACTCCCCTCCAGGTAACTTGATGTCTATGTTACTATGTGATATGGGTAAAATTTCGCGACAACTACTCTACATTGGATAATTCTATGCTCAGGTCCATAATCTTAGTATATGTCATATGGTTCCAAATTGTTTGCTTTGCAAATACCCATAAGTTTTCAGGTGGGGTGTATAACTCTAATATTTGTTAGATACTTGAAAAGAGAAATAGAAAACAAAAAGTGAATTGTAATCTATCACGCATTTCAAAAATTAATATGAATACATAATTAGTAAAAAAATAAACATATGTAGTGGCATCGTCTTGCTCTCTCTTAATAAGTTATCGAAAAAAGTTTTTAATCATTTAAAAGTGTTCTTAACTCTTATCGATTGGATTTTTATGCAGCGAGCCGCCATCGCGCTTAATCGTTCATGTGTGGTCTGCTGAAATCATATGTCTATGTTAAATCTGATTGGTCAACTGAAGGTTTAATGTACTGTTTGAGTGTGCAATGTCCAAATTAATATGCAATTGGTTTTTTGAACAAGGAATATGCAAATGTAGGCCCTTGATTTTAGAGATTGTGACTTACGCTATATATTGGTTACTATTCATAGTGGGTATATACCGGATGCATATTATATATACTGGAGATGGATATTCTTAAGGTTCTTTTAGAAAGATAGCATTAGTTAACTAAGTGATTTTTATTGTGATCCTGTTATGTTGCCAACTTTTCTGAATTAATGTTTTCATGCAATCATATCGTCTTTCATTTGTCTTATTTACAGTGTGAATTTGTCATATTTCCTCTACATATTTGAAATATATATGCATGGACATAGGTTTTGAACCGACACCCGATGTTTTTTTAGAAAATTTCGAACTACTATCATGTATGTTTTAGTTTTCAGCTTCCGTACCGTATACTAATCAGGTTACTTTAATTAATTTCACTGGATCCCCTTTTTTTTCTAAGTCGTTTGTTTCAGTTCAACAATGCACACATGTTTCTGATATTTTTTTCAGGTTAAACTTATTTAGATTTATCGAGTGTTTTTGTTTTGGTTTAGGCTTATCGAGGAGCAGAAAAAGTTGCAGGCTTTGATGGATGAACTATCTAAAACCTAATGTAAATAGATACAGCTTTTCCCAAGAAGAGGAAGAAATCATAATCCAGTCTCCTTCGCCTTCTCGGAAATAAATACGGATATGATTCGATAACAACTTTAGGTACGTTCTTGACGCTTGCAATGAAACGGCATTTCTAAAAGTGATGTGCTTATTTATTTCATTTGTTAATGTGTATTAAATTTTGGAGATTATATTCCTGTTGTAAATAGATGGTTAGTTATCTACTTATTTGTTGAAAATAGTTTGTCTCGCTTCCTGGTTGTAAATCTGCAAGTTGCGTGGTACTCGAGTTTATCTATTAAAGGTGTCAATTTTGACAAGTTAATAAGAACTACACTGCTGCTCATGTAAAAAAGATCCTACATGTCACTTTTATTTAAAACTATGAAAAACCATATCATATTACTAATGTGTCGCTTATGGAACCCAATATATTGCTAATCTATGTTTTCTATGTAATGTATTTGTAATTTTTAAATGTTCGCTACTTTAATGCGACTTTTTTTGTTTGTCACTATTTTCAGAATATTGAACAAGGGAAGAGCTACAAGTTTGGTCTATATATTCTATCATCAAATTCAATAAATCTAACAATGTCATGTACCGACTCAACTGGAGCGCAAACACTGGCTACTACAAACATTAGGTGAGTATACACTAATCCTTAATAGACCAACCTTATGATATCATGGACTGGATTGTTTTTTCATAGCACATGAAGATATATCAAGGCCTTAAAGTGGAAAAAGTGAAGCGATACAAATAGAAAGTAAGGTTAGTTTATTAACTTCAAGATATAGTTACCTAAAACGCCATAAAGCCTTGCTCCTAAATCTTAGTTTATGATCTTCAAAAATCGCACATGGATCTATAATCTAACAAACTGGACCAGATGTTGCTAATAATATTGATTGTAAAAATTAACATTTTGCTAGATTCCTATATCTATTTTCCTCCACGAACTAAAAAAACTCATGTTTATAAACACAGACACCCACACTAACATGTAGTTGCTTTATACTCGGTACTTAATAGATGCAACACTCAACCTTTGAATTTTAAAGAAAAATTGATTTGTTATAGAGCTATTTACACTTTCTTTTGAGTTTTGAGGCTGACTCGACATTATATGACCAGTACAAAATAGAGGATTTTAATCTTTGAAGCTAAAGACTAAAGTTGATTTCTGAGTTATGACTTTTTGTTTATAGCCTTATTCACACTTGGCTAACCCTTTGATTGGTTGTAGATATTTGTTGGAGGACTTGACACTGCTGTAAGCATATAAAACCTCAAAGGGTATATATTATTGTAATTGTAATTGTGTTTTGTACATTGGATTGTATATGTATTTATACTAATACTATAACTTACAGACTAAGCAACCTATCATAACCTAATGGGTACGGCCCATCTATACAATTAGGCTGGCTCATCTAGTTTGTTCTAACACGCCCCTGCAAGCTAAGGACGGGCAACAACCTGCAGCTTGGATCTTAGAAAGAGGAATAGAGGAGTTGGTAATGGCTTTGTAAAGATATCTGCAATTTGATCATGTGTAGATATATGTTGAACTCGAAGATCTCCTTGAGCAACCTTTTCCCGAACAAAGTGATAGTCTATTTCCACGTGTTTTATACGCGCATGGAATATAGGGTTAGTTGACAAGTATGTTGCACCAAGATTGTCACACCATAGTATATGAGTTGAAGATGAACGGATACCAAGCTCATGAAGAAGAGCTTGAAGCCATGTAAGCTCAGCAATGGTGTCACAAAGGGCTTTGTATTCAGCTTCTATAAAGGAACGTAAAATCGTACGTTGTTTACGAGCGGTCCAGGATATAAGGTTTGAACCAAGATATATAGCAAATCCCCCCGTGGACCGTCGATCATCTGAATCTCCAGTCCGGTCAGCATCTGAGAAAGCTTCAAGAGAAGTATCAGGATTACCTTTCCATAGCACGTAAGTATAAGCTTGAATGGTATAAAGCGGTACTGTCATCTAAACTGAGTGAGCTTGAGGTAACCATGGGAGAAGACACGGGATTGCAGTTAGAAAGACCAACGCTTTGTAATAGCTCCAAAATATACTTCTTTTGAGATAGAAGAATCCCGGACACATGAGGAACAATTTCAATACCCAAGAAATAGTTAATGGCCCGAGATCTTTTAATGCAAAAGCGGATCCAAGTTGACAAATTATATTGTCGATGGTGCCCTTATTATTACCTGTAACGATAATGTCACCCACATATACCAGAATGTACAAAAGCGTGTCATCTAAACTGAGTGAGCTCGAGGTAACCGTGAGAGAAGACACGGGATTGCAGTTAGAAAGACCAGCCTTTTGTAATAGCTCCAAAATATACTTCTTTTGAGATAGGAGAACGCCGGACACATGAGGAACAATTTCAATACCCAAGAAATAGTTAATGGCCCGAGATCTTTTAATGCAAAAGCGGATCCAAGTTGACAAATTATATTGTCGATGGTGCCCTTATTATTACCTGTAACGATAATGTCACCCACATATACCAGAATGTACAAAAGCGTGTGATTTGATCTTAACTAAAAATGCAAATTTAATTTATAACAGTCCTAAATGATTAAAAATAATTTTAGAAAAAAGAATTATATTTTTTTGACTTTTATTTAATTTATTATGAATTAAAAACTGTTTTAATCTAAAAATATTATTAAAAATATTAAACTAATTTATAAAAAACTAAAAAATTTAGGAAAAGTACTTTGAACAATAAAGAATGCAAGAAAAATAAGAAGTTTGAAAAACAGCTTATAAATAAGCTGTTAATAAGCAGATAAGCTTATAAGCTAAAACTGCCCAAAGAGGGTTAAATATTAAATGTACTAAACCTATAATCGAAAAAGACCCCAAGGCAGTTGGTAGTGTGTGGTGTGTTAAAATGTTGGGCAGTTAAGGTTGAGGTCCCGGGTTCGAGCCTGGAGCTTCCCTATAGGGCCTAATGTTTTTTATTTGCTAAACTTTTTTATGAAAAAGCTAAAGTTGACTAAAATAAGCAATTTTTATGAAAACACTTTTTTTGAAAACTAAAAATAAGCTAGAAATAAGCTTATGAAAGTGACAGACTCACTTAAAAGGCTTTAAGTCTTTTAACTTAACTAAATTAGCTTATAAGCTTGAATAAGCTTAAACCTAAGCCAAATAAGCTACAAGAACCTTAACCCTACTCTAATAAGCAAACCTAAACCTCAAATAAGCAAACCTAACAGCTTAAACACTCAAATAAGCAAATAAGCAGTTTGGCTAAAAAATGAGTTAGAAAATTGCTATTGAAAAAGACTGCTTTCACTAAAACTATATTTTTGGTTTTTTTAAGTTTTTACTAAAAGACAAAAGGGCTTTTGCAGCCCTAATTTTAAGCTACTAAAAGAGTTTTAAAAACCAAAATAAGCTTAAACAGATTGAGCTTGTAGCACAATAAGCTTGTACTATGATTTTCAACCTTTAAAACAAACTTATACTACCCTAAATTTGTGATTGAAAAGTAATGTTCACACTTTTTAAAATTGAAAACTACACTTGACAGTTTTAAACCAAAACCAAAAATAACAATACCAACCTATTAGACTTTGTTTCTAAAGTACATTAGAACCAAAATGAAGAATGAAAAAGACCTTAAAACAACTTAAGAACCAAATCCTAAATATAAGCAGTTTAAAAAGATTTCAAAACCACAGATTTTAGAAAATGGTAAAATAACCCTTAAAACTTAATTTTAAACTTTAAAAACTTTTGAAAACTGATTAAAACAACTTAAAGGAGCTTGACAAAGTTAGATTTATGACCCAAAACAGTTTTGTAACTCATTTGACCCATTTTAGTCTTAAACCAAACAACCCTTTAACTTTCCAAAATCCATTTTAAAGCTAAGTTAAACTGATTTAAGCTAAGATTTTTAAAAACAGATGATTAACTAAATGTAATAAGCATAAATGAGCAAACAACAAACTTAAATAAGCACTTATCAATAAGCAACCAAAATAAGCAGTTTTAAGCTAAAAGTGACAGTTTTAATGAAAAACATGAACACATTAAATCTAAACAATATGTAAGCATAAATAAGCAATAAACATTAATAATAAGCAGAAGCAAGCAGTAATAAGCACTAAAATAAGCAGTAGTAAATAAGTAAAAGACGTTGATGGGGATGTCCAGCCGTCTATGCCAAATGGTTGGGGAAGCTCGTACAGCCGAAAAAGATACTTTATTGATGGACTTTAGTTGAGGAAGAGTAATGGTGTAGAGACCATGTTTGCTGGGGCCGGTGAGAAGAGTGGTGTGTGTAGACTCGTCTTTTACAACAAAATAGGAAGTGTGAAGTTCAAAAAAGACATCATTATCATGACAAAAATTTTGAACAGAAAGGAGATTGTGGGAGATTTCTGGTACATGAAGAATGTTTTTGAGAGAAAACGTCTTTTGTGGTGAGTAAACTTTAGATGAACCAATATGAAGAATAGGGATGACCGCCTTTCCACGTTGCCATACGTGAAGTGCGTAGTGTCACCATAATAATGCCTCTAATCGGTCCATTCGCTTCGAATTCAGGTGTCACTTGATCTATTGGCTTCGGTCCGTCCTAATGAAATGCCAATTTGCAGAAGCATTAGAGGATTGAGCACGGGTATTTGCAAAGTTAGCGGATGGCCGAGTGCGAATAGTAGAAGGGTCACGATTAGGGCATTGTGAGGGAATGTGACCAATACCACATCTATTGCAAGTGCCATACACTGTATTTTGGGTGGATGCCCAATCAAATTGACCACCATTATCACGACCTCGGTTGTTGTTACCACGAGAGTTGTTGCGATTGCCACGGTTGTTGTTATTGTTACTCCTGTTGTTGTTTGATGGGCGAGCACCATAAAAGGCTTGTTGTCCATATGGTGCAATGAGTGTACGAGTTTTTTCAAGCATATAATCATGATCACTAAGGAGTGCATGAAGCTCGCTAAATGCAGTTGGACTTTGACGGGCAATGATTGTAGTTTTAAGACCGTTATATTCTTCACGAAGACCTGAGACAACAAGCATAACGAGATCTTTATCTTTCATAGGTTCACCAATGGTGGCGAGTGCATCAGCATATTCTTGAGCACGATTTAAGTAAGCATCAAGAGTTTCATCACCGTGCATCTTTATTCTCAAAAATTATGTTTTGAGAGTGTATTCCCTAGATGTGGAATGAGGTTCATACGCCTTTTTAAGGGACAACCAAAGATCATGAGAAGTTGTACCTTGAACATGACGAAAAGATGCTTATGAGATTGTAGAGATTGATTTAGCATTACGAACGTGGATCAATCTTGGAGACAAATTGGATAATTGGGGTATTCCTTTGGAAACAGTTGGCACTATCGGTATGGATAAGGTTTTTGATGGACACGGTATTAAAACATCCACATAAACTCTTCCAAATTGTTTGTGATGAGGAATGGTTCAATCATAGTTTTTCAATAACCATAATTTGTGGGAGAAAGGGTAAAAGCGAACTTACGAGAGTTGTGAGCCATTTTATCGGTCGTGGTGAAAGCTGAAATCATAGACATAGTAATATTCCTCTTTTTTTTGTTACCCTAATTTTTTTTACGTATGAACCAGTATGAAAAGTAACTTTTGGTGAATAGTGATCACTGAATAGTACTTGATGAACAGTACTTCTTTTGGGGGGTTTCTTATGACTGCAGCCGGCGGCGGCAACGGCAAGATAATGAGAAGTGTGGGGTTGTTATGGCGGCTGAAAAGTAACCAAAATTGTGCCCAAAAAAAAGTAGTTTAGGGTTTTAGCTCTAATACCATATAAAACCTCAAAGGGTATATATTATTGTAATTGTAATTGTGTTTTGTACATTGGATTGTATATGTATTTATACTAATACTATAGCTTACAGACTAAGCAACCTATCATAACCTAATGGGTACGGCCCATCTATACAATTGGGCCGGCTCATCTAGTTTGTTCTAACAAAGCAATGGGGATCTTAAGCAACCTTTCTCCCAATATGGCAAGATAGTTTTAGTGAAAATTCCTATCGGCAAAGGATGGGGATTTGTTCAATTTGCCAACAGGTGCATATCTTTGTCTTTGATATTGTTTTTCTTTAAATGATCCTTTCACCAACCAACCTTCTGATGAGAAGGATGCTTAAAAGGGTTTTATAGAGTTTTTTTTCATTTCTATTCTAACATATGATTTGCAGAAATAATGTCAAATAGGCACTGCAGAAATTAAACGAGACCACAATTGGAAAGCAAAAAGTGCGACTTTCTTGGAGACGTAACCCTTCAAATAAGCAGGTAATGTTATTGATCCTTTACACATGTAAACAATAAGCAGATAATGTTATTGATCCTTTACACATATAAACAATAAAATACTTCTATTTTTTAAGCACAGACTTTAGCATCTATTCCTGATGTTCGACAGTTCTATTTTCTGAGTGCCTAATACTCTGATAACCAAGATTAGTCGGTATTGGTTACGTGTTCAGACCTTTGGCGTCATGTAAAGGACCATGTGATAACAAAACCTTTACACACAGTCGCTGCAACCAACAACACAATGGCCCTAAACTTTAGCATTATACATTAAGAACACGTACGTCTTGCTGATTGAGGTGAGACTGCATTATTAACTATTATTGTGCATTAATTGTTTCTTCTAAGGAGTTTTGTTTCTTTTTTTCCATTGCCAACAATATTGGTCACTTGTGAACCATCTTCTTTTAATAGCAATAGTCGAAAATGATCATTTCAACACACTTTCCAGCAGTAAATACACAAAACATTGATGCCGATAGAGATGTTAGAAGCCTCCATGTTGTCAATCGCACGAGCATTTCCGCTGCTGAAAATCATGGTCCAATTCTGCATCTTATGAAGGTATCTACTTATCTTTTGTTGCTTGCCTTTTGGATCCTAGCTTCTATCTCGAGGGGTTTTACAGCATGTTAATGTGAATATCAGGTATAAACTTGCACTCTTCAACTTATATGATAGATCCTAAAGTTGGCCACCCATTGTATCTTGGCCAACTTTCCAATGCGATTGGACCTCAGAACTTATAGCTCCTGAGGGGTGATTGGCTTGGCTTATTTGAAGTGCTTAATGACTGCTTTTTTAAATAATTAAATTTAAGGTGCAACAGAAAAATAACATATGGTCAAAGATCACATTAGGCTAACGCTACTACTACTGAGAGTCATTCTATTACTGAGAGTCAGTCCCGTGGTTGCCTGGAACTTTTTTGACCCGTTTATGTTATTAAAAATTGCCATACTATAGGAGGAGTATTAAAGATGGAGTTACTTTTTTACATGAGGGTTTCTACATTTCTGCACAAAAAGCAATGCAAAATAAGTTAGCTCAGCTTTTTAACTGTGTGAATGATCAGCTAGCCGTGAAATACTGATTGCGGATATTATGATGAGACCCGTGTTTAATGTAGCGAATAAGAGGAAGATTACAGTTGCGTTGTTCTGGTCTACTCATCATCATTTCATGTATGTTCAAAAGCACGAACGAGGTCTGTCTCTTTAGTTAGATGATTATTGTTTAATTCATTGTTTTATACTTTCAAAAGGGCGTTTTATACATTTCACTGAAGTGATTGAAATCACCTTTCAAGTAGCGGAAATGATGTAGCCAATTGTGATCTCAAATTGTTGAATGTTGATTCTGCAGGTTGCAAATAAGGCAAATGACACAACTGAGATAACATTAGCTATTCAACAGGCTTCACCAAACTAACCCAGTGAGAGCGATTGAAGAATACTAGGAGGAAAACAAATGGGAATCAAACAACGCCATTCAAACTATATTTGTTTGTGCTCTTTTGTTGCATTTGTTCATGAAAAATGAAGTCAACTGTGTTTTTGTTTTCATTAATGTACTTAAGTTGGAAATTGTATACAGGTCAAATTTGGCTTTTACCTTGGTTTGTATCTTTTTCTTTCGTGTTTAAGTATATTGGAACGCGTCGTTGGTTTTGATTCTAAAACAACCAAAATAATGCCCGCTAATCGTTCCGCAGCGAAGCGCGGGCAAACCCACTCGTTTAAGTACATTTACTAGCACAAAATTCAATTGGTCTTTATTTGCAGGTACGCGTTGCGACAGAGCATTACTTTTAAATATTGTTTTCAGTTTGTTTGTTGTATCCGAAATGCCTAACGATATAAAATAAATCTCACATTCAATATATTTTAACATAAACAGGTCGAACACACGTAAGTGTTTACTCTTACACATTATTTAATAAGTCGGGAGCCCAAAAATTATCGTTAACTCTGCAGTCACTTGCGCTAAGTTTTATAAACGATGCATTTGAGATTCTCGAGTTTTCTACGTAACTGTCTCTTTGTATCTAACTACCACAACTTTATTTAGGGTTCTTGGCTAATACTCTTAAGTCTTCAATCGAAAGAAAACTTATTTCTTCAATAAAAAAAATATATATGATGGTTCTTGTAAGAAAACTTATTTCCTCAATAAAAATATATATGTTGATTCTTGTTAAAAGTATAACCAAACACAATCATTAATTTTACTACAATTATCTCTTAAAGCATACCCTGTTTAAAGTAAAAGAAAAGAATGACTTGTATTTATCGGCTGACGCAATCCCACACCTTTTGTGCACTCGGTCAAGCACTTTTCTTCTTGCAGATTTACTGCTAATTTCAAAATTGGTCATAGTCATCTTATGTTACATAGTGTGACCGAAAGCAGCAAGCCGCCTAAGAATCCTTATTTCAAGAAACCAACCAGATATGATGATGATGATGATGATGACGACGACGACGACAATGATGAACATGGTGAATGCGCTCTATAGAAAATACCCTCATGAAAAAGATAACGTGTTTCAGACGAAAACAACCCAATATCCTTTGATATAAAGTACACCTAACACTATCAAGAACAAAACTTGTATGTGTGCGGGATTATTTGGACCCCGGGTTTTTCATAATATGTGGAGAAGAATATAACGTTAAAATGATAGTAAGGGTGCGTTTAGTTGAGGTAAATTGGGGGAATTTCATGACATTTGCATTTTAAATTTTCCCAATTATTGTGTTCGGTATCTTAAGTGGAGGATTTTAATATTTCATTAATTGTCAAAACAAGGAGAATTAGAATGCTTTCAAAAAATGAAGAATTTTAATTTACTTCAAAACTTTTTTTTATAAAGGACCAAATTAGACAACAATACTATTTTTACTTCTATTCTTGTTGTTTTAGTTGTAATTTTTTTTTCTTTTTTTAAATCAAAAGAAATCTCTCACTAGGGGTGCTAGTCGGGTCGGAATGGTCGGGTTCGAGTCCATTCGGGTCGAGTCAAAGTCGGGTCAAAAAATTCCAATATATGAACCCGACCTTATTTGAATTCGGGTTCGGATCAACTCCAATCGGGTCCTTTTAGGTTCGGGTCAACCCGAGTATTAGTAAAAGACAATAAAATTGCTTATTTTGTAACTGCTTAAATAGAAAATTTAAATTATAAAAATCTTTATTCGGGTAATACCAGACCCGAGTTAGCGAAAAAAATTCAACCCGATACCCGACCCTATTTAGTACTCGGGTTGACCCGAATAAAATCTTTAACCAGAGTAACCCGACCCAAATAGGCGGGTTAGGGGCTGGGTCGATTCAGGTTTTTTGACACCCTATTCATCACTCTTTAAAAAGAATTGCAATAATAAACATAAGGACAGATTTCAAAATACTATGAATTTGTTACCCAACTATGCAAAGTCATTTTAAATCCTTAAAAATTTGAGTTCTTTGGAATTTAGAATTTTAAAATTTCAAATTCACGAAGCTAACACCACCTAAGGGTATTTTTGTCAATTCAAAGTAGATAAAAGAAAATGGTATCAAAATTTATGTCATAAAAGTACGTACACGACGCATAATTTTTTCTCGAGCAGTTTTTTTGGAGGCAAATAAGAAGTTAAGGCAATCATTTAATCAAGCTTGCACTTTTGGGGTAAATATTAAATTGACCCTTTTAATAAAGGGTGTCGTATGATTATTTTCAAATAGTAAACTTGACATTCAAGTTTAAAGGGTATTATATGCAATCAACATTACTTAAATTTGAGGCATTTTAAATTTAAAAAAAATACATATACATACATTATAAGTAGTAGAGATATGTAAAAGTTTATGTATTAACTTTCATTTACACAATAATTTTACCGGGTTTACCAAAAAAAAAAACTTTCATTTACACAATGAACAATATACTTGCAAGAATAAGAATCAATTGAGTTTTTAAATTTAGATGGATGAGAAATAATGTGAATCAAACATTTTAAAAGGTTATAGATGAGGTATTTATGTCTAGTTTTAATTAGTTGGCATTTTTTTTACTTTTAAGGTCAAAGTGTATTTTACTACCCCAAACTTATTTGACCGGGTTTCTTACTACCCTAAACTATTAATAATGCAACCTAGTACCCTATACTTGAAAACCCGGTCGCATTAGTATCCTGACTTACTTTGACTCACTTGAAGTCCTTTGACTCAGTGTTTTATACTTCTTATTGACGTAAGGATTGGACATTATGTTTGGGCATCATAATGAGAGATGATATTGAGCGCCCAAGTGATTGATATTAATATATCGTTCATGGAGAACATAAATAGCGACAAATACACAGAAAAGAATCACAAGTTTGTGATTAGTAATGTCAACACTTCAGCTTTATTATAGAAGAGATGAGACTAATTGAGTGTACATTTGGAGGACTTGCATATTGTGATATGGAGTTGTGGTTCTTGTTTTCTATTTGCATATGTAAAAGTTATGACGTGTCTTCATTTTATGTTGTTTATATGATATTCATCACTCTTTTTTGTGTGAATTCAACCGAGTGATTACTAATGTGCTTATTTAGATTTTTTTTTTAATTCCTCATGGTGGGATCCATTTGCTAATATGGTGAGATGAACAATGCACAACTACGTGAACAAATATGGATGAACATGAGTTTTAGAGTTTATAATTAATTAAAAAGAAGATGAGCATGCAAGTATGTTAAAAGCTCAAACTTAAAAGAAAACTTTAAAAAAAAGACACATGCTCCTAACCTTAATGTCCAGCCCTAAGTGAGTCAGGGTACTAAAACAATCGAGATTACAAGTATGGGGTACTAAGCTACACCTTTAATAGTTTGAGGTAGTATAAAACCCGGTTAATCAAGTTTGGGGTAGTAAAATTTACTTTGGCCTGGTTTTAATAATCCTTGAAATAATGGTGGAATGATCTCTTTTAATAAAGATAAATAAACTCTGAAGATTGTCATTTTTTTTTCATACACTCGTATATTTTTTTTTCTAACAACCATATGGTTTTTTAAGTTGTTTAACTGAATTTGTAACCCGACCAACCACCAATCTATAACCTGATAGTAGGGGTGTCAAATGGGTTGACCCGACCCGAACCCGATAAAGCCTTATAGGGTCGGGTTGATTCGGGTCCAACTTAGCTTATCGGGTTTATCGGGTCAACCCGATAGACCCGATAGCCTAATAGGGTCGGGTTAGGGTTTTAGTTAGTTTCTTATAGAGTTATCGGGTCAACCAGATAAACCCGATAAGACATAATGGCATATTAACAAATCTTTAATTTTTGAACCAAAGCTCATTAACCAACTGTTTGTTACACTTTGATCCGTAAATAGGAAGCAAAAACGTATAACGTCACAGCAAGATCATGTATATGTACATTTAAATGTGGTTTAATCGTTAATATAGTTGTCAATTAAAAGTTGAAGGAG